>JAVHNF010044739.1:0-35522 GCA_034783455.1 Micropsitta finschii
CACAGAATCCCAAGGGTTGGAAGGGACCTCAGAAGATCATCTAGTCCAACCCCCCTGCAAGAGCAGGGTAACCTAGAATACATCTCCAAGCTGATAAATATGCCTAATAAAGCCATTCTTGTACTGAGGACTCCCTGTTTTTCCCCCTTAGCATCAAAGTATAACCAGAAAGCACTGAACTGATTAGGCTTTTCTGCTACTTTTTTTGCTATAGAAATTCAGCTTGGTTTAAGCTTGCCAAAAGAGGTACCAGGAAACTCAGAAGATACAAGTAAACTTCATGCTTTTCTCCATCTTCCTTTAATTTTCAGCCCAGTTTGATATAGCTTTAAGGTACAGACTTCAGTCCCTGTTCAGCACATCCATGTTACCTCAATGAGATGTTCAATTGTGTACTTGTAAGTGCACATAACACGGTATGACATCTCACTTATCCACTACAAGCACTACTAATATGGTACAAAATGAATGTCTAATGTATTAGCACTCTGTCACTTCTCATATTCACTCAATCTCAAAGCCTCAGCTAGAGCCTACCCTAGGGCAGAAAAAGAACAGCAGCAGCAGCTCCTCCCCATCACCCCTTTAAGTCTTGTGAAAGACTTTGTGAAGACATTAAACTCTGCAACACTTGTGGGATGAATACAAGGTGCATCCCCTTGATCTGAGCACAAGACCAGGAACAACAGCAGCTTAACTCTGGAGGAGCTGTGGTTAGAGATGCTGCCTGCAGCCTGTTTCTCACCAGTGCTATAGTAGTTACAATCAATTACTTCATATTTACTGAACCCGTCAGAGGTTAGAGAACTGAGGAAACCTCGTGGCTCTTAGCCCTTACCCTTGGACTGGCTTCAGTATGAGCCAGAAGGAATAAAAAGGAGGAGGATGAGGTTCTTATCACTATGATTCAAATCCCTCCCTACATCTTTCCTGGAGTTTAGCACAACAGTGTACCAGCTGCAAGAAAACTGAGAAAAGAACCATCATCTTTTGTTTGCTTCCCTACTGTTACTAGGAGTTACGGCATCTGGATATGTACACTAAGGTCTCGGATGAGTAGAGGCGGAGCTCTGTAAATCCCACTTTCTGAATCAGAGCTACAAAGTGAGCAAGTGGGGATTACCGAGGAATGCAGACCCCACTGGAAGTGCTGGAAGAGACACCCAGCTGCGTTTTCGGAAGCTGGCATCACACTGACAATCCACCAAATCTCTAGACACTGCATTTTAGTTCACATTGTACTGAAGAAGGTCTGATCTTCCATTTGGTGCTCAAAACCATCCTGAGCTTCTCAGTAACATTTACAAGCCAAAGACTAGACTGAATACTATACTCGTGAGAACTTGTACTGACTCTGAGACAGGCAGGCTTTGCAAAGCACTCTCCCTGCAGAGGGACAGCTTCCCAAAGTGGAGCACAACAGCTATTCCAACTGACAGCAACACTGCACAGCTGCTGCAAGCGAGCCTGAAGCTAAGGAAGGGACTGCAAAGTCAGACACAGGAAATAAGGAAGTGTTGTTTAACACAATATAAGGCATTACAGATTCCTGCATTTATGTTTCTTCTGCACAGCTGAACCTGAAGCATTCTCATGCACTGATAATAGCCACAGATGGTAAGGTCTGAGGAGGATTCCACTACCCACAGGATTGCAGTGTATGAGCAATTCCAAGTTCTGGATCCATGCCACTCGACAACAGCCTACAGTCCTAAAAAGGACATGGCTATACAATAAAGTTAACCAACTTAGCTTAAATCGGGTGTAGCAGCCCAAGAAACAACATAAGAAAATGAGGAATTACTCAAATACTTGCTTCTGTGAATGTTCTAGAACACTTAAAAACCCATAGAAAAACATGTCTATTAGTTTTTCAACTGTCTACTTATAAATCTGGTTTGTTTCTTTTTCTATCTTAGTGTAGATATATCCAAACCCTAGTTTTAAAGGCTCAAAGCATCAATTAAGTTACCATCTAAGGCGCTTGGAAGAAGCATAAGGACTAAAACAGGAACCAGATCCATTTCACCTCCCTCAGAAATAGAAGCACAGTCAAAACACTGGCTTTCAAACCCAATTTTAACTGGCTTGCAAACATACAGGTGGAAAGACTAAAACAAAGCTTTGGTATTACTTGAGCTAAGTAAAACCTGCAGATTGCTGGGGGGATAACAGGGAGGTACTGCAGCAAGGTTAAACAGCTCAGAACTTATCAGGGCTGAACCACACTGAACCACTTCATTTCTAATGGTCACATCAAACTGTCCCTGCAATAGGAATGAGATCAGCAGGGAGGCAGCTTCTTCCCTGTTTACCACAGGGCTGCAATGCTTGTTACATATGTTTTGCATGTTTGGAAATATCAAGGGCTCTGTAAAGCAGCAAAGTCTGCAAAAGCCTAGGGCCATTGCTAGGAGAAAGCCTGAATGGGAACATGCAAGCATCATGCCTGCCAAATACGCCTGTGACCTTTGCTCAAAAGAGCAATCTAGTTCTCCTCTGGCACTTGTCCCTTTCCTAAAGCGAGGATGCCTGGAGTAAGACTAGAGAGGCCAAGGCCTTTGTAAATACAGGCCCTGGGTATCAGCATTCCGACAGCAAGGAGCCCTGTCTGAGAGCTGCAGTATATCATTGAGCTCTGGTGAGCAAGCACAGTTTGTCCAAGATGCTGAACTGGAAGAGGGGTTTGGAGCAGGGGAAAGATGGGATTCAGGCAACAGCTGAACCAGTCTGCTAATGAGATGTGAAAAGGTCAGGCATCTTCTCAAGAAACATACTGTAAAGGTCAGGTGAAGTATACAGAAGTAAGCCTAGGAGGAATGGGGAGCACACATGACCAGCTCCAGGACTCAGGACTTCCACCCTCATTTTCAGTTTATCCAAGATGTCCAACCAACTTATTCCTACCTTGTGGAAAGCTTTTGGACTTTGTTGTGGTCACAATGTGTGTGCATCATCTTTCAGAGCCATTTCTAAAACTGCTGTTGAGGACAACAAGCAACATCCATAGCACCAACCACAGACTCCTGATACCTCAGTTATCGGAACTGCTTTAGCCTTCCATGCTACAAAGGCACATTGCTGGCTCACACTCACCTTTTTATCCTGCAGAACCTCATGTATTTTTAATGCAAAGGGAAAGGATACAAGGATCAGGATACAAGGACTCCAGAGCTAGCGCAGGGATACAGGCATTGCATGGAAGCAAGGATCTCAGTGGGTCTGTGCAGTCTGACAAGTGATGGAAGAAAGATTTCTACTGAATTATCTGGGAGACTTGGGCAGTGAGGAGTTGTCAGGGAATTCATCTAAGATTCCCAATAGGAAAGCTCAAGCAGAAAAGGACCTCAAGCCCTGATGCAGAGCAAAGGTTTCCCCGGACAAGCTGCAGCTTCTCCGCACCTCATTTCTGTCCTTTCCAATTTATGTAAGAAAACCTGCATGCCTCAGGGGTGCATATGTAAAACTTACATAGGGAACAAGAAGATTGTAGAGAAGCCAGATTTCTCAGAGGTACACAACGAGTGGATGAGACAATGGACAAGTCCTGAAAAGGGGAAAATAATGGTCAGATAGTAGGGAAAAAAACCACTATGAGAATAGCCATCCACTGGAACAGGGGCTCATAGACTGTTGAATCAGCATCCTTAGAGCTATTCAGAACTGGACTGGCTAAAATCCTGCGCAGCCTGATGCAAGCTGACACTGCTTTTGAGCCACAAACCTTCAGAAATCCCTTCTGCTTTGTGCTATTCCGTGACAAGCTTGAAGTCCTAGAGCAGGAAGGACCCCTGAGACTCAAGTCCCACTCCCTAAAGCCTTCCTGCTTCACTGCAGCTTCAGGCTGTGCAGAACGAAGCACACAGTGCTCCTCTCCCACTGCCTTGGGTACAGAGGAGCTCCTAAACACCAGCTTGGTTTCAGCCACCAGGACACAAACTGTGTACACAGCTGCCGGATCAGGGTGGTGGGGTCTTCAGTGATTAAGCCCATTCTAATGCCTGGCAGCCATCTGGCAGCCACATTTAGATTAAAGCCCAGCATGTGTGGTCTGTGGGGATAACCAAGCACAGCACTTATTGGATGGGTTCAACCTCTTTTCTTGCTGTCAGTATCTGTGAGCAGGTCACAGCTGTCTCCAGTACCAGCTTTTATTTCTCTCCACATAATGGAGGAAAACCAAGCTGTTGTAACTGGTCAGATACATCACCCGATACTGGTTTTTGATTGCCTGAACTTACAAGGAAAGATCTGTCTAACACTGGGGTTTTCCCCCATATTTACTCAGACAACACTGACATTTATTTCTAGGTGCCAGAAAATAAATCATTACCTGACCACATAAACTGGCACAAAAAGGGACAAAAACAAGGCAAAGCCAATATTTGCACCGTACATTATCCAGCAATGCTCGGATTTGGGGAGCTGAAGCCAAACCCTGGGGGCTCAAACACTCCAGTTGGCTTCCTTAGTCCCCATACCCTATTCATGATCCTGGAGACACATATAAACCCAGGTTTGCAGGGAGGTGCCATCCTTTCAAGAGCCACAAAGCATGCTTTCCTGCAAGCTGAAATCCACCTTTTCTATTACTGTAATTCAGTGTTCCAAAGGGTTAATTTTGTCATAAAAAAATCCCCATGTTCTTAAGCCAGAAACACCACAAAGAGCGGCCAAATATTTGGCTCTTCCCTGCAGTACTCATGGGTTTGGCTTCTTTAGGAAAACCCATTTTCTTGAATAGGAGCTGACACAGCTTCTTCCCCCTGCTTTAAGAAGGCATTTTCGGTCGGAAGGAAGACTACATAAACCCCACTGTCTAAACATAGCACCTCTGCCCTTTCTTTGCCTCCTCAAGCTGCTCTTCACCCTCATACCCTTCACTGAGGGCATGAACAGCTACACATCTTCAGCACCTCTACAAACCTGCCATCAAAGCATCTCAACTGTAACTTGTTGGTACTTTATCTTGCATATCCAAACTGTGTGGATACTCAAGCTTATCTATTACTCCCCAGGGACTTGGATATCACCAAAGAAAATTAGAAGAGTGCAAAGAAAAGGAAATAGTATATTCAATCAAGTCTGTCTCTTATGGACTTCATCCAGAGGCAGTCTATTAACTAGTTTCATATTGCATTAGCAAAACCATCCTTAACATCACCTTCCTGTCCCTGGTGCCCCCCAGTGTGACTTGTTCACATTGTACAGTGAAAAGGACAAGATCATGACAAGATTCATTGACCATCCTATACCAAGATCTCAGTGTTCTTCTCACAGGCACTTAGTAAAGCACCCAAGTATCGTTTCCAGTTTGCTAAGGGAAAAGCAGATACTGAAAGCTCCATTTGCCCATGGATAACAAGGGACACAAGACTGAATGGAGTCACAAGGAATGAGCAGATCTGGGGATAAGATCTACAGTTCACAGGGTCAATCCAAATCAAACTACACACTGGGAACATCTCTTGACAAGCTGCTTGCAGAAAGCCATTCTTAGTGCCCCTAACAATCATGCCAAGCTTTAACTCCAGCTAAATTACCTTACATGTTTTCTTTTTGCTTTTAAAAGTGAATTTACATTGAATCTCGTGGAAGTTAGTACTCAGTAAGAAGAGGCTATGAACAAAGGTTATATGCTTGCTGTGCTGGCTTTCAAAGACTGACACCCTATACATACAGACCACAGTGGGAAAGGAAAAACAAGATCAGCTCACATCAGTTTATTACTTCTAGTTTCCAAATAGGACAGAAAGTGGAGCCAGCACAGAGCTCGAGCTGCAAGGAGGTAACTGGCTTCTCGCCCAATACATGGGTTCATTTTTGAGGCCCCTCCAGCTTCACATTGCTAAAAAAGGAAGTTGGAAAATGTTATCCTGGAACCAAGAAATGCTGCATCTCACTTGCTGCCTGGAAAGAACGTTTCTAGGTAGGTTTTGGGCACTAAAAGGAAGAGAAGGCTGCTGTGATTTCACCTGATTCTTCACAGAGTAAGCATGCAAATAGAGACCAGACACCCATTCCTGACACTCATCTCATTCCTGGCTGCTGCTAAAGGACTTGGCGGTAAACTACAGGTATCAGGTTATAGCACATCCCCTCCAGCTCTTTGAGAAACTCCAGGTCCTGAAGGAAGACACTGTCAGTTTCTTCTTCATTTAGTGCTGGTGCCACCCCAGCAGAACTGGCAGCTGACCAGGTCTGAACCATGCAGTTGTGACAAAACCAGAAATATTTGCCCGTTATTGCAACAAATGGCAACAAAACCAAGAAAATCCCTATTTACACTACAAGAACCGGGTTTCCTTGCAAGACTCCTGCCTGAATTTCTATAGTAGAGGGAATAAATGCTCCACAGCTCCATCAGCTCTGCTGCAGACATCCCAATGGCCTCTTTCATCTCCAACCTTTTGAATAGGAATCCAGTGTCACCAGCACCGCATTGATTTAGCCAATCTGATCCGTTCACTGGGTAAAACAGCCATCACACCCAAAGCTATGAAGCAGTGGATTCCAAGAAAACCCCTTCTTCCTGAAGCACATTCCCTCCCTGCACATGGTTTCGGGACCAGCGGGTGCAGAAGGCAGTTACATAACGCTGCAGGAACCGAAGGGGGAGAATGAATGTCAGAACTTGCTAAAACGTGCACCCGGGAGCCTTGTGGATTCAGTCTCCAGCATCCATCAAACATGATTAATTTTAATGTCACAACATCTTAATGTCAATTACTTTTAATGTCACAGCCTCTCATTCAGCAGCACGGCCGCGTTTTGGAGCCGATAAGAGATTCCCCCCAAAGAACTTTTAAGAGCCAATAAATAAACCATCAAAAATAAACGCGACAAACACAAGCAGCAGCCTGGTGCCTCCCTGCTATTGTAAGGCTCTTGATGTGGTGGATCTGACTGTATCTCACTGAGGCAGTTGAGAAATAGAGCATCTGAGGCATTTATGGTTAGAGCCAGATTACTACTTAGTAAGAATCTGCTTCTACTCCTATTGTTCTGACTACAATTTAGCTGATTGAAGGTGTCTGTTAGACATGTGGCTTGATATACTTGATGTTAGGTTAAGCACTGAGACAAGAATAGATCTTGTTTAGATGCTGCATAGAGAATAACAAATACAGTGGTGATATCTGGATGCCTAAAAGGAGCAACTACAGGCAAGTTGAGACTGATGAGAGAACTCATAGGACCTGAGACCTAGAATCTTCAGGTTATCGAGTAGCTGAAGCAAAACTGAGCATACAAAGGTTTTTAGCAAAGCAGTGGGGATGTCGATTCCTCACAATTTCAAACCCATTCAGATGGTGCAAATTTAGAAGCCTTTAGATTCAAATTCCTTTGGGTTTATATGCTCTTTGGCAGAGACTGGGAAGCAACAGAGATGGGAAAAGAAACAGCACAGAACATACAAGGAATGAACATCCTCTTATCTACACAATCGTTTGTTGTCTGTTAGTCTGGAAAACAATTAAAGCACCTTCCTCTTGATGCAACATTCAAATGGCAGCTGTATAACCATAAAGTCAGTTGTTTTTAAAGACCTAATGCAGGCTGAAAACAACTTATGGGTGTAAGCAGGAAAAAATAGATAGGAACTTGTGTTAGCTGGAGGGACTGACGAAGCCTCAAACCCCATGGGGTTTCTCAAAACAACAAAAGCAGCTTTGTACTTATCTTTAGAATGAATTAGAAGGCTGAGGACAAGTCAGCCTCTATCCCAATATGAAACTCACATGGATAAGAAAATATTTAAACAGACAAGGAAAACAAATGGGAGAGGAAGACAGACACCTCCATGGTCTAAGAAAGAGACTAAGAACTGACTTGGTCCACTCATTGATATACACTTATCCACCCACATTTGCACTCACCACCTCACTTAATGGTAACGCACTGCACAGCTCTGTGGAACTACTGCAGAAAGCATATTTTAAGCCCATAACAAGTCAATGGAATATCCAAAGCATAATCCCAAAGAAACCAAATTAAGTCTCAATACAAAATACAATTGTAAGATTGAAATGCAACAGTTACTAGTAGATTTTCAAAGCCAGAATATGAGTTTTGATCATCCAAGCGTGCAGTATAGAGACCACAGATCATCATGATGTTTGTACAGTTTAACAGCCTGCAGTTCTATTAACATCTCCTCCCACTGATAACTAGTTCGGTGGTACATTAAACTTCCCAATAATTCCTTGAATCTTAGCTTCTATCCTGCATTTGTCAAGGTTCAACTTCCAGCTATCAGCTCTTAAACCCCCCTGCATTCTAGATTACAGAGCCCTCTGAGAACAGTTATCTAAAAGACAACAGGGGCTGTCCTGATTTTGGGTTTCACCCAGGAAGGGGGAGAGGTTTAGCATCAACCAGCCCTAGCTGTCAGTTGATGTTAGAATCCAGGGCTCATTTAGAACTGAGTGGGATTTACAGACCTTGACTAGTTTTATCCTCTCCTCCTTTTAGGGAATCAATCACAGCACCCTGCCTCTTGATCTGGGCAAAGTCATCCTTGTGTCTCTGTTTGCTTGAACATATTGGTGCTCATCAAAACATTTACTCTAAAAGGTAAGCAGGTAAAACATGAGAGGTGCCAAGAGATGCCAGACAGCACATTCTGACAGAGCTTTGTTTATATCTGACGGCAAGCGTAGCCCGGCATCATCTCTCAGTCTTAAACTGTTCATATTCCTTTCTTGAGCTAAACCCCACTCAGCTGTGTTGTTTCAACAAGCTAAAAAGCAGCCTTGGGCCAAGGGTTTACTGCAAAGACCTTTACCCTGGCCCAAACTAAGCCAGCTCTCCAGGCACAAGCTTCTGCAAGCACCACAGTTGTTTACATGCCTTCTGTCCTGAACCAGCCAGGGGAAAAGCATGGCTGCAAGGCTGCAGGGACAGTTCAAAGTCCAGCTCTTCATGAACACACCTGGGGCTACCTGAAACCACACAAAGCCAAATTCCTCAGCAGGTTCCTATTTTTGTTTCAACTCCTCCATCAATCTGAGAAGTGATTCAGCCCATCTTCACATTAAGAAATGGAGCATCCGGCTACTAGAAAAGAGATTCCAAGTGCTCAGTTTCCATTCAGGAAGCTATTAGATATTTATAAGGCTTAAGCACAAGTCACACTAGATTTATTTCTTCAAGTATATAAATGCATAATTTTCCTTATCTGCCTTATATTCAGCAGTAACTTTCCCATACAAGTATGGGATTCCATGCACTGTCAGTTGTGGGTTTTCTTTTACCTCCATCTGATACTGGACCATTTTGGAGTGAAACACTGGAGGTTAACTGTTAGCCTCATCCAGTAGCTCCTAACTCCTTATTTCCATGTTTGCTCTCAGGCAGGAGTCTGACTCACTGGCTAAATCTATGGAAGAAAAGTGAAATTCTCATTGGGGTTATTGTAGGGTTTCCTAGGCATCTGTCAGATGTAGTTGTGACAGCTCACAACTGAATAAAGGGTATGAGTAACTGTGGCAAACCCATGGGCCACAGGAGGAAGTATGGCTAAGTGAATACATTAGCCATTTACTGACTATAAATATCAGGGAAAATCCTTTTTTTTACCCTGTTTCTGTATTCTTTCCCTCAAACCAACTCCTATTAATAACTAGAAAGAAGATAACAAGCTAAGTGGGCATCCTAACCCCTATTGCACCTCTTACTCTGTAACACATGCTTATTAGGTGCTGGCATTCTGTCCTGGACACAGTTTTAATGTGCAAATCTTGCACTGACAATTAATATGCCTATTTGCTCTTTGGTTGCTGTATCTGGAGTGACAGGATATATACACACCCCTATTTCAAGCTTCCACCTCCTGTGTTTCTTCAGCCCAGCAAATGGCAAAGTTGCAACAGCTTCACAATGCTGAAAATAGTTTGTTTGCCTTGTAAAGAAATCAAACGGCTCCATACTGTAGATAACAGCAGTTCAACAGCCCTAGACCACACAAGTCTCAGCATCTGGCCCTCGTTAATATCTACAAACAAGCCCAAAGGGTCTATCTGCCAGGCGATGGCTCTTAGTTAGCATTTATGCAGAGTAAGCAGTGTAAAATGTGCCCACTTGTGCCTCGATGATCACTTGGGATGATTATTGGTACCAGCACGATGGGAGCAGTCATAAGAGGGTATCCTGAGTAAGATTTAGAGTGAGGCCAATTCCCCTGATCAGCCAAGCTGCTCCTGGCATCGCTCAGGATAGAAACTGCTGTCTGGGGGGGATGGTGTAAGGGGAGGGACATTGCCATGGGTTTGCTCAGAAATGTTTTATTCAGGCTGTTTATCCTCAAAAGAGCATTTCCCTTTTAGATTAAATTATCTGGATTCTGTTTAGTCTAAACACAGGAGACAGGACTCGAGCATTTCCTCTTTTAGGAAGTATGGCTGAGTGTATTTCCTACAAAATTCATAAAGAACTGAAGGAAGGACTCGTATGGCTCTTGAAGATTCCCAACTCTTCCCCCCTAAATGCTGAAAGAGCCAGCTCTGTCAGAACACAGTTACATCCCAGTGGCATGAAATACAAATGCAAGCAGACAGCAGCTATAAGCTCTTTGGAAAGGGCAGGCTGATAAAAATCAAGCTTTTTACCAATACTCCTCATTGTTTTGGCTGAGGACCATGAATCGCATTATACAATAAGACATTGGCCTTTCTTATGGATGGGGACACCAAGGCTCCAAAAGGACTTGTAAAACCACCTATTGGGATTACACTGGAGATGAGACAAGTTAATGAACAACAGATCTGAACCTTACCAGTGAAAGATTCTCATTCTGATAGTCACCACTGGAGCTGAAAGCAAAAGCACAGATTCCTGTCTTCCTGTCTCTTCTTACAAACTATTCTGACCCTCTTACTAGAAAGACACTACCAAGTTTAATATGCCATTTTCCATGCATTAGCCACACTGTACTTCACACAGGAAGCATTTACCTCCACCTGAAGCACAAGGCAAGCGTCTTACTCTGTCTTCCTGGAGACCTAAAGCCCAGATAATGAGCAAAGCTCCTCTGCCCATAACCTGTCTCAACACTGATAGCACAGCTCAGTACTGATGCAAATCTAACAGTCCAGTACCTTTAATCTCACAGCTGCCTTGAGCGCTTTTCTCTGGCATCTGCCCTGAGTTTTCTTATATTATGGATTGGATGGGATGTAGGGAATACATGAATAGCAACTGCTATGTAAAACATATGTAGAATAACATTAATCTGCTATATAAAGTCTTCCCCGTCTGCACAGTATGAGCATAACTGGTGATGGGTGCTTATAAAGCATGCATAACCATTACCTGCTCAATTTCTGTTGTTAGTATGCATGGCTGGCATTAAGCGCTGCCCATTGTGTGGCTCCACCAGCTCCCTGTGCTCAGGGAATTCTTCATAGCTTGAATTCTGCATCATTATCAGGCCCTAATTTTATCCATATTGGCTCAGGATATTTTCTTTTCCTTTCTTTTACATTGTCAGTCTGCTTGCCACATCCTTGCTGAAGGGGATTCCTCACTTTAAGTCCTTCTCTTGGTAGGGCGGGATGGCCTCTTTTAGTTGAGGATTATAGGCTCTGACAGTGCTGACACAGAAAAATAAAACCCCAGAATGATTTAAAGCAATGAGCAGGGCTGTTCCCTCAAGAGCAGGAATATAGAGCTACTACTGCCTTTTCCTCCTGTAACTCAGACCCAGTGTAAGTCTGGCTCATAATGGACCTTACACAGAGAGAGAAAAATCAGAGCCTTTGACAGCATTTACCCCATCAGATACTCTTCACGCAGTCTTACCCTCATGAACTAAACCATTTGTGGCTGAGTATCACAACTATACTAACTGGGGCTGGGATGAAGAGGTTTGCATACACTCAGTCAAAGCTAACAAAGTCACAAATCTAAATCCAGGGCAGTTAGATCATGCTGTGAGGCAGATCCAGACTGAAAGGGTGCTAGAAGACATCATTTTAGAGGGGTGTATTGAGTGAGCTCAGTTCCTATCTACTCCACACAGATGCTTTAGAAAACCAGAATTCATTTACTTTTTTAATGGCTTTTCCCTCCATTCTGCTTATAGAAGCTCATCATAAAAAAATAAGAAGCATTTTAATCAGCAGCAAGGATAGAAAAGCAGTGCCAATTACTCTGCATGAATTTATAGTCTGGAGTTACCTGGTGCCTGGCTTGTTTAGACAGCAAGCAAGAAGAAAGCTGGGTTTAAGACATTCTGGATTGCTGTACCAGCTTTCAAGTCTGCAGTGTTAAAGGCAACGATGCAAACAGGCAAAGGAGTACTCCCTGCCTCAGAGCACATACAACCCAGAAAATACCAACCTAAATAGTTCCATCCGGAGCAGTAACACCCAGTTTGTTCCATTCACATTCTGGTTGTGCCTTTCATCCTCTCTCCTGGTGCTTTCACAGAAAAGGATATGGGGCAGGGGAAGATGCTTGATGACAAAAAGAAACGCTGCAGCCCCCACTGCATTCAGTCCCTTTACTGATGGGTATGTATTCATTGCTGTCCCACAGTGCAAGCAACATGCCCAAGGCATTACTAAATAGAAGATGGATGCTCAAGTAGTTATTAGAGGGAAAAGGATTGTGCAATGCAGGATCATTAGCTCCAGAGCACAGCAGCTCAGTTTTGATCTTTCCTTGTGCCAGGTCATATTGGGTCTGGATTAACAGCTCTCTTCTGTTTGCTCCACGGTAGCTTTGGGCTAAATGGAAGGAGCTCTGACAAAGCCAGGTAAACCAGGATCCATTTGCCACATTGAGTGGCACTGATGGGAAGACTCTTCACCCATTAAACAAGTGCCTGATATGTCTTAGTCTATCACTTGGAACTTTTCACAGCTGCATTCCTACAGTGATTTCAATGCACTTTACAGCTGTGAGGGAAAGGTTGCTGTATTTGAGTGCTCTTACACTTATTCAGCAGAAGAGGAGCTGAGGCACAGGGCACTTTCAATTCCACCCCAAAACTTGACATCTGACAGCACTTAGTTGGTGTGACCAAGCTCATGTGTCTGTATGCTTGCATTTTTACAAGTACTGACCCTTTGTAACACTTGAAATAGAGACACTCAGAGCTAACAGGCACTTAAAATGGAGCCTGAATTACTATACCACTGAGTCACTAGCCAAACCAAGAATGGAATCTAGACATCCTGAATGCTCACAACTGCATCAAATTCCCCCCTGGAAAAGCAACTTGAAAGAATCACAGCATTTGTCAATGCAAAAGCTATGCTTTATCTGGGTAAAATTCCCATTGTTTCCAAGCAAGAGCTTGAAACAATGGAAATGAAGAGGGGTTTTACCCACAGCACAGACCACATCAGAGGAAAACAAAGCTTGGAAACATCCATCCAGACTGGATGGATTCGGTAAACAGTTCCTTATGTGAAATGCTGAGATTCCTAGAGGATTAGCACCAAGCTCCCTGCAAGTGCCACCTCAGTCGCACTGATGGAAGCCTACAATGGAATTGACCTACTCCAGGCATCGAAATGTCGCAGTAAGATCAGAGCTGATGAACAGGAATGCTTTGAAGGTCTTGGAACAAGAATAATGCCAAACTGCTCATCTGGAAATGAATTTCTGAACCTTGCTGACAAAATGTACATGGTCTGCTTTATGCTTTAGAGGCAAATAATGCCCAGTGTTTGCATATTACAGCAGCACTTCACACTAGTCTTTCCTTACAGGAAAACAGATGAAGCTGGCACAGGCAGCTCTCAGTGGCATCTTACCCTAGGCAGACCAGAATAAACACAGAAGTGAGGGACACCACCACCATATGAAGAACAACAACAGGGGATTTATGGCAGTAAGCAGTAAATACCAGTACTTCATTCCACCAGACCACTGATGCATCTCATTCCCCCTTTAAAAGCAGTCGCCATATGAAGCTGCATTCAATTCCCAATGAAGTTGACTCAGGCTCCTAAATATCTGGCTCCTAACATCAGACCAGGTCTGTTACTCATCATCTATTAGTACAATGTAAAACAGTCTGCCTAGTGTTTGTAGAGCCCTGATCTAAGCTAGTGCCTTTAACTATAAAGGAAATACATTAATCAGTTGCTAATAATAACCCCTACACTCAGCAGGTCCAACTTCACTCACAGCCTAGCATGGTATGACTAAGGAAATTAAACCCCTAACTGTGATTGAAAGCTGTGACACCATTTTTAGACTTACTTTTACACTCTAGCAGTTCAAAGTAATGCTACCAGGGACATCTGAAAATGAGGTAGTGCTCCAGCTTCCATTGGCTGGAATGTTGGTTCATTTTACTGAAGGACACAATAGCTCATAGGCTCACTGCACTGCACCAAAGCCTTCACTTCACGTACCTAGAAGTCAGTCAAGTTCCCTCAGCAGACTCATTTCCCATTGTGAGCACACTAAGCTGTTTGCTCTCCATGAGCAGCACTTTTGCATGCTCATGTCTTACAAGACCCACAGAACATTTAGCAGGCATTCACTGGAGCTGCATGTTGTGCACTGAAATGAGTGCTAGTGCCAGTTAGTGCCTGGGGAAAATGAAGCAATTTCCTTAATATTACTCAACAAGGCAGGATCCACAGCAGGATTCCCAGACACCGGCCTCTAGTTTCACTTCAGATTTGCTCTGGAATTACCCTACCACAGCAGAGCTCCCAGCTTGGCTCTGTACCTTTTCTTGCAGAGGTTTGATAAATGGCCCTTTGTTCAGGGGGAAAAAAAAAACCAAGCCCTGATGCTAGAGAACGTGGCTCCTTTTTCCTCTTGTCCCTGGAATTGTGATTGGAAATAATTGGAAGTGTCACTGGAAGTAATCAGAAGTGACAGTCCCTGGGCTACAAGGCTTTTGCTTCAAGTCTAACGATCCCCCCGCAAAACAAAACCTATATTTAAACAATGAAGTCATAAAGTGATTTGCCTTCGAGGTTGAAAAACCCTGCAATTTGATTTCTTTTAAGCAAAAGAAGTGACTGACTCCGAGTTCAATATTCGAAGCTTGATGTGTTATATGGAAGACTTCCCCCTGCACACACGAAACCACCCTGCCATTGCCTGGCAAGTCTGTGTCAGTCTTCCCATACAGAAAAAGGTTCATATGTATTAAACATCTCTATGGCCTTTAAAATTTCATCAAGCCTTCAAGAAACAAAGGAATAGCCTAAGCAGTAGCTATGAGACTCAGCCAGTGTGCATCTCATATTCCAAATGCTGGAAAACCACCTAATTCCAGTATTTCTGCTGAGGCACAAAGAAGGAAAGGGAATGGAAGCCACTTTCCCCTAACGCTGTACGGAGTTACCCAAAGCTTTATGTAAGTGTGACACTACAATGCATGCTTTAACAGCAGCAGCGCAATGATATGGTAGACCAAATGCAGCCTAGTTATGGTCATCAGTTGCCTCTAACTGTGCACGCTCCATTTCAAAAGGCAGTTTCCAGGAGAGCAGCCTTTCTTCTGCCAGTGCATGTTTATAAGCACCACGAATTTCACTGACCTTTCCTACCAAAGGCAATTAAACCGCAGGCACTAAGCTGAACTTCAACCTTTCTACCTTATAGGCTGGGAACAAATCATACACTAAGGCTTCACACTCATTTTCCAGCCACAGAAAGGGATGTCAGCTACATAAGAGGCAAACTGAAAGGATACTGGAATGCGTATTGATTCTTGTAGGACATCACCAATCTGGGTCTGGCCCATTAAGAGAAATGTTGATTTAAAACATTTGCCTTTTGAAACTGCCAAATGCTTTCCTAGAGAAGATACAGAGGAGGTCAGCAGTTGTTTCATAACCTTCTACCACATTCACCACTAATACATCCTAATTGCTCAGTCTCCTTATAGCAACTTGCTGTAAAGCTAGCTAAGGAGTCACATGGACAAACCTAGGTGCCATGGTGCTTTGCTGAAGCAAGGTAGTACCCATCCTCCTCACACTGCCCCATAGCTTTTTCTAGTCACTGTTATATACACCTTTTCTGTATTCTACCCAGGGAAAAGCATATTTTAGGCAAGGTTTGAACCCCTTGGGTTCTGGCAGAGGTGGGCTGTTACTTCGCTCAGCAACGCTAAAGCAGACTGAAGGGAAAATAGAGTCTAGGAGATAAAGATAGAAATTCACCCTCGCTTGTTGACTTTCCATCACTTCACACATTTTTCCATTGTTGTGCTTCCTGCAACCTCCACTATCCTGTCATCCGAGTATCTATTCACAGACCTCAGTGACCTGACTTCACCCTTGGCTTTCTGTTGGGCTGCTTCTGTAAACCAACCACTTCTAAAAACAGATGGAGAAACAGCTTTGGGGAAAGAGGAGGGGAAAAAAAGACCCATTCATCTTTTGGACAGGGCACCACCAAGATTCCCACTCCACCCAAAGTAGCCACATTAGTGCATGCAAGACATGGGCAGTACTGTGTGCACACGAGCAGAGCTTTCTCTGCATTACGGATACACAACCAACGACTGCATTGGTTTTAATAGGGCATAGAAGGCACATTTACATACAAGGTTTTGTCTGAATGACTGTTTACATTTCTTTCCAGGCAGTTCCTGAAGGCTCAAATCCCAGGCTGCAAACCTGCTAAGTTCCCTATAAAACCCTGTATTTGCCTTGAGGAAAACAGGGGCTTTTGTTGTGATCCTGAGGATAAGGATCAGGATATCTCCGAGCCAGTTGTGCAATGACATTTCTGGGAAGCTTGTGCTGCTCTTACACAAAACATCGTTCTGAAGTGGGCCAGAATACCCCACAGGAGCAGACCGCTAATTCTATGCGCTAGAGAGAAGGTCCAGGGTGGCCACAAAGGCAAAACACCAGTTGTTTTCCATGGGAAACGCACAAGAGTTGCCTTCCCCTCCAGCTTTATTTCGCATAAAATGAATTCATCATCAGAATTGCAGCTCCTTGGCATCCTGCTTTTTCTCACTCTGGAACGTTACCTTTTTTCTCCTTTTTGTCCTCATGGTAAAATGGAAAAACAAAGGATAAAAATAACTCCCAAAATAAACGTGAGGGTTTTTGTAATGCTAAAAATCCAAACTATTGCATTTAAAACAAAGCATTGGTAAAAGAAAATAGGCAATTTCTCACCAAGCCTCGACAGCAAGTATTTGATGCAAACCATCCCTGCCTTTAGAGGAATTTTAGTGTCTCACAAGGAGTGTTACCCCTGATACCCTTCCATATAGCAACTCAATTATGTCTAGCTCCTTTTAATTCCCTCCTGGAGCACCAAATGGATACACTGCTTTGCTCCCTTGCCTTCAGTATTCCTTGAGTAGTGTTCTATTCAAGAGCTCTTTGCCCTGCCCTAGAACTAAACTGAAAGAGGCTCAATCTTGCATACAGCTTATTTTGTTGTCTGCTTCTGGGGTTTCCATGAGTTGCCAATTGTCCTTGGGAGAACAGCCTTTTAAGCTAAATACACCAAGTTACCTGAACTCTTTCAGAATCCAAAGGCACAAAAAGGTGAATTCCTCCCCAAAACCACCCATAAACCCCCTTTCCACAGCTACAGCTCTTTTTGTCCTCCACTCCTGAACTAAAGCTTTTCAAGTTCTGTAAACACAGAGCAAAAACCCTTTCCCCAAGCTTTGTAAGTATACCATGAAGCAAACAAGCAAAGACAACAGAGAAGGAAGCATGAGAAAGCTAGGAAATAGGAAGTGTATTATATGCTCTTAGTTACTGTTAAGAAATCTGGGAAAATCAGCAGGAATATGAAATCCATCAGCTTAGTTTTCCAGTTGCTTAGAACAGTCTCCTTGCTTTTTACTAGTTCCAGGCACATGCATTCCATTGAAGTGTAAAACTTCCCAGTAATCTCACCGAGATAAGGGCTTTTTTTAAAGCAAAACACTGCAGTGGTTGGCTTTGGAGTGTAGCATTGCAAGGGTTTAAGGAGAAGGATCTCAAGGAGATGAGATAAGGCACACTGCAGGTTGTCTGCTCTTAGAGCAGGAGAGAAGGCCAGAGTCAGTGTATACTAGAGCATAGCCCCAGGCTGACCTACCAGTGCTGAATGCTGTGGAGCCGCTTCCATATCATCATGGATTTTCAAGCTAGAAGGCTGGTGGATACCTAGGCAAATGCATGCTGTCAGACCCAATTGCTCATGCCAACAGGCTCGGGAAGGATCTGCACCATAACCTTTTCCCCAGTGCAATGAGACAATTGGAGTCTTGGTGTTCAATGCAGCAACTGCATACCCCTGGGACAGTGCTGTAAGAGTCATTGACCTCTGAGCTTAAAGGGCAGAGCTCAGCTACATCAATACGGAGGTACTTGTGCAGTTACAGCTGCACCCACTCCAGCAGCATCACCCCACTATCACATACACTGATCATATTTTTGTCAGGCAGTAAGTCAGTCTCAATGAGCATTGTGCTGAGCAGCCCCTTGCACTAATGTAAAGGTTCGCTGCTAATAGCAGGGCACCAGGAAGCTGGATGACTGATCTGGCCTCTCGCATCATTGCTGTGAATCTTTAAGGCACTGGTTTCTGAAGGGCAGAACACATTAGCCAGTAAGTGAAGAAAAAGCATGTAGTGGTGTCGAAGCCAGCATTACCCAGACGAATATATTTGATGACGAGAAAAAAACCAGTTTTCTACCACTTTAATGGAAGGCTCATTCAAAACATTCAGAATTAACTCAGAGAAGGGAAAAAGGCAGCAAAGGAGAATTCCAGTGCCTGAAAACTTTAATTCAGTAGAGCATTTAAATGAAAGCACTTGCTGGTTTGTTGGGGCTTTTTTACTGCCTGAGAAATGCAACATTGAGTTTTTACACCAAAGAATCAGCTATTTCTCTTGGAAACACTCCTTTTGGTTTTTAAGAGTGCAGTGTGTTACACAAGGAGTTTGAAACCTTTATGACCAGCTGCAGGCAGAGATGAGAATCAGATGTCAAACACTTACATGTAGGCACACACATTCACAAGCATCACCTTCCACTCCTCACCCCTTCCCGCTTCATTTACCTAGCCTTTACCAGGGAAGTAAGCATGGTCATGCTTTTGCCCACACTTCGCAAGGTCTTTTATCTTGTCTTGGTTTAAAACTAATTGGCTCCTGTTTCCTGTCTCCTCACGCAGCTGCTCACTTGCCCCAGAGCAGTAAACACTAAAAGACAAGGACTGTATATATTAGAAATGCCATTAGTATGTTTAATAACGAAAACCCAAACCAGGCAACTTTCCTTTCAAGTTTGCTTTTCTTTGCTAAAACCCGTTTTCCACACTAGTCTTTCACATTATCAGCAAGAAAAACAAGCAGTCATTGGCACTTCTGTACCTTTCCACTGCAGAAAAGCAATTAGATTTTCTCTAGCTAGCAAACAAGACTCCCCAGCCTCCTTGTTTTCAATAGGGAATCACAATACTTCCTTACTTTTCCCTGGAACATGCTTCCAATATTGGTGAAGGAAGCTGGACACAGAGAGAGCAAGTTGCCTAGATGACAAAGGCCTATTGATGCCCATTGTGTTTTATAGATGAAATCAGTCCCAGTCATGCAAAGGTAAGTCATCATTACACCACTGCCAAAAACACCTTGTCTCTGGCAACAGCTTATTCCTTTTGCTCTGAGCCTTCAACATATGGGAGTATTGAGCAGATGAATAGAGTTGGTGGATCAAAGACTGATGGAGACAAGAACTGCAGCAGGGTAAGCCAGCCTTCCACAGAGCTGCTTTCCTGGCCATTTCTGCAGGGCTGACCCCTCTAGCAGAAGCCTAGCTGTTCTTCACCTTCCCATCTCATCCTGGAGTCTTAAGCAGTCTCCACCATAGAGGCACAAATAGCCAAAGGAGATGTGCAGGGGGAGGAACTGCTGCCTGCACTCCCTGCAGGATTCCGCAGCACATCCAAGCCCCCTGCCACATTCCTATAGATAAAACCTTTGCTAACAGCATTCCTAGAGCAAAACCCCTTTCTACAATTTATTCAGCAGCTCTAAGCGCTGCCTGTCTTTCAGGTACCTAGACATCTGGTTAGCCCATGTTCCACACCTCTGAGACTTAAGGGAGAAGTCATGAAACTCTGTGTCCAGCCACCACATCGGTCCACCCTCCTGTGGGGCTCAACTCTTCCCAAGGAATCAAAGACCAACCCACTTTTTCACACCTGTACCAGTGTTCCTGGGGCACAGGAAGAGCCAGGAGTCACAGCCTTTACCCAACCACAACAGATTTCAAAGCTGTCAGCATGATGTGGTGAGCAGAATGGAGACAGAAGCTCACTCATCACATTACAGTGCCTCTGGAGATGCAGAAACTCGGGCTGCTTCTGAGTCAGTCTTGTAGGCAAACCCCCTCAAAGACCTCAGGGCTGCAAACTCTTTTCTCCATAGGCTACAGCTTTAACAAACAGCTCTCTTCAACCCTTTACTCTCCTTTAATGTCTCCTTTGCCATTCTCTGCTCCTCTCCTGTTCAACAGTCAGCCTTCTACCTCTTTTCATCACCTCCTTTCAGCAGCCCTCATTGTTTCCATTTCTTGCTTTCCCCCTTTATCTCCCTACTCTCATCCTTCCCCCCCAACTCCTCCCTCTTGCACTTCAACACATCTGTTTCTAATCTTAGGCATCAATTTGAAACAATAACCCCTTTTTCTTTCAAAATCTGCATGTTAAATGCCCAAGCAAATCAGAACACGGAGTTAAACACATTTGACACTATGCACGAAACAAAGACATTTTGTTCACCTTGTTTTGCCAGAGAGGTTCAAGCCCCTCGCTAGTTCACTGCTTAAAAGCACTGCACTCTTTAGACAAGAAACACATTCCAGACTAAGTCTGCTTAACCACCACAAATGAAATATTAAGAGATTCCTGGCAATCGACCTGCTAATAAAGCAACAAGGAAAACATCGGAACCCGAACACCACTGAAATCGGAGTTACCCATAAAAGTTTTCTCTTTACAAAGCCCTTTCTCTAACACATGAGAAATGTCTTGCGGGCGCAAAGAGAGGGTGCATGGAAGTTTGATTAAAAACACTAAGCAAAACCAAAACGCCAACCTACCTAAAAAGAGAATTGGAAGTGCAGACATTCCGTCTCCAAGCTAGAGGGACTTTTCTTCCCTTTTTCTTCCTTTCTCCCAGGAACAGCAAGCAGACCTGCACAGGATTCAAAGGAACGCCTCTGGAATGCACCGAGTGTAACTGCATCCATGTGCCAGAAAAATAACCAACTTCACTCTTTCTTCCCTTCTGCTATTCATCTCCTTGTCCATATTCCACCCAGATGCAGTGAGAGCTTTTAGATCTCTGCAGCTGGTAATTCAGGCCTTTGAGTTTCTGGTAAAGAGGAGACAGAGGCAGCGCAAGAAGGAGTTCACATCTAACGGCAGCATAGAACAATTTTGCTTGTCTGAAAAGGAGAGAAGCAGGAGAAAACACTGTGCTCAATGTTCACCACATGGCTGCCTCCCAGAAGAGCCCCTCCCTACCATCAGCTGGGATTAATAGTGAAGACCAGACAGATAGAGCTTCCCTTGATTTCTAGCAATAATGCATATATATATATTTACCTTTAAAGGAGAAATGAGAGGATTTCTCTAGTGTCAAAACAGTTAAGTTTGGAGGCAGTAAAAATCCAGCATGGAAAAAAAGTCAGATTAGTCACTCAAGGGCTAGAGACAGACTCATGGAAAAAGGCACACATGCTCTTTAGAGTGATACACACACATGTATATATTAACTTTATTCTCTTTTGTAGCTAGTAAATTGCAGGATTAAAGCTTTTAGTCTTACTGCAATACTTCTTCTATTTGCTTCATGGTTTCCTTTAAGTTTTTAGGAGAGAAAAAACTCCTAAAAATTAATTTAACTCTGCATTCCATGATGAGAGAAAAAGCCAAATGAAGCAGCAATGTGTTGTTTACATCTAATGACTGCTATGGGATGCAATTTATAACTCACCTCCAAAAGCCCTTTTAAAGCAGCCCAGTACAGCTTTACAGCTCATCTTGAGCTTCACCCTAGTGCAGTTAGCAAGTTTTAGAAGCTAAGGTGCTCCATTCCACTTCTGCCATGATAGTAGTGAAGACAAACCTGTTCCTATAAGGAGATTCAAATGTAGTAGCAAGTGAAGTTCACAGATGATGACTCTGAAAAGCCAGAACTCTTTTATTCCTTATTAAAGCACATATAAATCTCGCAAAGCCATGCAAACTGTGATATTTTACATGTGTGCATTTACACAACCATTCTGGTCTATTACACTTTACACATATACAGTTCATGCTTACACCTTTATATCCATATGCCCTAGGATACACGTGCTTTTCAGATAAGCAAAGAACTTCCAGCTAGGCTGCTTGGATGATAACAAGAGTAACACTGGCTACCTAAACCGCAGCAGATTGCAAATGATATTTACCCATATTGTGGAACCTGGGACAAAGCAAAGCTTTAGAAGACAGAACAAAATCCCTTCCCTTAAGAACACTTACGAAAGTATTTCCAAGACCTTAAAGAAAGAGCAGGCCACGTGCAAGGCTACCAGGCTGTGGTCTGAGGTCTCAGACTTCAGTTTTAAGCTGTCTCATAACACCATCTATACGCAGTTTCTATATAGCACCCTTGTAAGATCAGGGGTAGCATGCCGCACTCCCTCTTCAGAAGTGCAAACACAGCAATCTTTATGAAGTCCACAGCGAACAGCTCTATGCTTAGAAGCTCTATAGGAATTCTGTACCTTAGCTCTTAATTACAGTACAAGCTTTTCAAACCTTTCTGGGAGAAATATTGCTACCCTGGAAAAAACCAAACCCTAGATTCAGGTAAATCCCTTGAGAGACATGATAAAAGCTACCCTTCTGCAGCTGGTTCAAGTTTCATTTGCACCTTCCAGCCTCCAATGGAAGCAAAAGCAGCATTTGGCTCCTGCTCTGTGTAAAGGAGAAAATGCTTTAAACAGCATATTTGACTAATATAGGCTTATGATACAAAATGAACATAGTGCTTCCCAAAGAGCATCTATATCTGTCCCATCCACCCATATCATAAGAGCCAATTCCTTCAGAACTTTTCCCCACACACTTGACCAAACAGGCTGCTGGTTTCCAACAGCTGAGCAGATCTGAGAAAACACCATTGAGTTTTAGTGCAGAGCATAAATCAATGGAGAAAAGTGCATTTAATCCCTTCCCCCGCTGTCCAGAACCCAAGCAGCACTGAGCTTGTCTCTCTGCATTACAAGTCTGACAGAAGATGTCCCAAGCTATGCTGTAAATAGCCAGCATGCTGCTTTGCTTTAATAGAATCAATGCATCAGAAACCAAGACACAGAGAAGTGCTGTCACCCTGCACTCACTGCCCTGCCTCCACGGAGATCCACAGAGCTGGGATGTGCACAGAGGAGGAGGGGGATGTGGAGAACGAAAGAGGAGGTCATGCATGCAAAATCTCCTCTTCATCATCTCGATAAGCCTTTCCACAGCCTGCTCTCACATTACATTCAGCCCCTTCAGGAAGCTCCTCAAGAGCAAGTTGTGCTTTGGGGTTCAGTGGGGATTCTCCCTCTGGTGTTCATACCTATTATGGCAAGCACATCTCGCTTGTTTGCATAACTGTTCCAGCGAGGAGCTAGGAAGGCTGGTGTGTAAGTACATATAAGGACAACCATGCCGCTCACACCAGCGCATCCTCTCAGGACCTTTGCTGCCTGGGTTTGGGGGAATAGGCCCCATCTGCAACACACTGGTTTTCCAGGGTTTTTTGTGGTCCTCCCTGCTGCTGCCTCCATTTGAGCCCCTTTCACATCTGCATGAATAAACCTTCCCAGGAAAAGAGGCTCTCTTAAACCTGCTTGTCCCAAGAGCCTGCAGTAACTTTTCCTATACCTCAACTATGAAAAGCATATGGGGGATCTTTTCTCTAAGCTCTACTTTTTGTGTCAGGTTATTTCTTTCACCTTGCTCTTCCTCCTCCAGGAAAACCACTCCCTGCTACCTCCCAATATCTCCTCAACACTAAATGATGTTGCATATGCCCAGCAACAACAAGCTCCAGCAACCCCATCACCCAAAACCATTCCAGAAGCTGTATCCTCTTCCAGAACTGTTAGGACAGCAGTTACACAGACTATGGCTACTCAGGTACCTTCTTGTGCTGATTCTTTAAGTAGTCTGTTCTCTGAGACTTCCATCACAAACTTATCTCACGCAGATTAAATTATTTAAGCAGCTTATTGATACAGTCAGCAGAAGAACAGGGGTCATTCAACCAAGAGAGCCAGGTGAGCACTTTGAGTCCCTTGAGCAAAACCATGCTTGTTCAGCTTTTGGCTTTGCAATAAGAAAAGCTCAGACAAAGGAAGGGCAAACCACACAAAGAAGCCAGTCTCCGGAAAAGACAACTCAAAACAGACACCAAGGAACAGTAGGGTAGAAAGTAAAGCCCTTCACACTGATCTCTCTTCACAATAAGCCACTGGTAGAAAAGCTGCTTCACACTACATCAGGACTGAGATACTGAGTTATAAACAAGATGCTGCTTAAGAAGCTCTCATCTCTCAAATAACTTCAATAATTGATTGTAAAAGCACTATTAGTCATTTAGTATTAGTGAAAAGTCTCACTTCAACAAGCCAATGCACTCGCAGTGTCAGTATCTGGGAATAAACACAAACCACCAAAGAGCTCCTTAAAGGTGTAGCTAATTGAAAGCACCCCAGTCCATACAGCTTATTACTCCAACACTGATTTTTATTGGCTTTACAGGAAAACACCCTGACTGCTTTGGCATAGCCTTATTTTCTATACAAACATGTAATCATGCATTTATACTTGAACAGACAAAAAGTAAATTGCTCTTTACACACAGAAACAGCATTTTTAATCTTTACTAACTCTATGTGGCTTCCACAATAGCCAAGAACTTAACACAACATGAAATACTTAATACAGCACTATTAATTTTATCCTAAAAGGCAAACCAAGTCAGAACGTAAAAGGTTTCATTTTCATTAACATCAAAAGCTTTAAGTAAGCCTGTAATACAAGACTTCTGTTTCCAAACAAATCCCCTAATGGAGCTTTCCTAAGTAAGAAAGTATCCCCTCAACTAAAACATTACAACTGATAAAACTAAACATAGACACATCACAAGCAAACACTAAATTTTCTTCACCTTCAGAACTCAGGAACCTTCTAGCAGTGCAAAAGGAGAACCCACCAAAAATGGTGGGTTTTATTGTTCCATTAGCGAATGGAACACTAAGGTTTGATTTGCCAGCTTTGAGATTGGAAATAAAGCTCACCTGTGAGTCACAGGTGTGAAGCATATGAATCTTCACATAGAGAGGGTGGGTCCAAATTCAGGTGTGGATCATATGTGATTAAGTAGAGAGTGTTAGAGCGCATGCTTGGAAGCAATACAGGTGGATGTGTTTTTTAGATGGAGGGTTATGCTGATCAAAACCGAATGTTTGTAAGTTTTAAGGGTTTTATTTCATCTTTTTTTTGGTGTTTTGATGTATATGTAATAGATAGTGCTGGAAAGTGTTGTAGGGAAAGCTGGATAAGCCAACTATAGGAAGAAGTATGTGTGTAAAAGTAGTGGCTAACGAAATGGAGGAGAAAAGTTGCCTGCTGCTTTTGCTGTAAGGTATGTGAAAACTGGGGGGGAGTTAATACTGTTGTGTAAGTTTGGTTGGGAGTAAGTGTGTTTTTTACATGTTGGGAAGTGGTTTCAGCATGTTAAGTTAATTTTGCTATTAGTATAATACAGGATAACAGAAAAATGCTGGAGAAGGTGTGACTGATACTGTTTAGGAGTTATTCTGTTTAAATCTCAGCTTGGGTAACTGTGGTGTTTTTCTTGTGAGTGTTTGTGACTTCTAGGCATTAATACTTTAGTTCTGGGACTGCTTTTTGTGTTGCTGTAGATTTCTGTTGGAGAAGCTTTTGCCCTGTTGAAGCTCTTAAAGAGGGAAGACAAATACACTGTGCTTACTAGGTTTAACTCTTAAAATCTCTTTTCTGTTCCTATCATGTAGTTAATAAAAACTTACATGCTTTAGAATATCAAGTCATAATGTGTTTCTCAATTGCTTTCAGGTAAATTCTGTCCAAGTGCTTTTGCTCTTTTAAGCTGTTCTTCTAATAAACAACTAGAATGAAGCTTATATTCTTGTGCATTCCCATCACTGGATGCAGTTTGTATGACACAGTGTGGCTAGCTGCCTGTAGACGAGTAAGTCCTTTGGCTTGGTTAGTAGAAAGTAGCACATCTTGGTCAGCAAACCAGGTTTTCCTTTCAGTATTAGAAGAGATTATTTAGAAGTGATGATCTAGAAAAGAAGTATCTTAAAAAAACCAAGAACATTAGGAAATACTTGTTGAGCTTTTTATCAAACCAGAGAATGCAAAGAAACAGTTGCTTGTATCTTGGATATTTCTCATCTCTTAATGCTGTCATTAGGCACCATGGCAGGCGTTAGACTGATCTGTTGACTACTCCCCAGTTCAATTTGGAAGCAGACAAATGTATTTGTTGTCAGCAGCTGTTTATAAAGCCATAGGAAATGATTTCATAAACTTCACCCCACGGCTTAGTGGGTGGACCAACTCCATGCACTGTTACAATGACCTAGCATAGGAGGAGGGGGAAGGCTGGGGTTAAAATGATTAGTGGAGACTTGTAGCCTTATTCTGAAACATTGTTTTTTCTAGGTTAAAAAATGCTGTGTGATGAAAATGACGTGGGGATGTGCACAGTTTTGAATGGCAGCCAGCCTGTTGCAAGCAGGGGTCAGGCAGAATCCATCTGTCCCTGTAGTTTTGTTTTAATCTTCACCAAAGCAGAGTTCACTTGGAATATGTGAAATAACTAAAGAGCCTGCTTATTAAAGGATAGCCAGTATAAAGTATTAACTCGAATGGCATGAGGACTGCTATGGAGACGATTATGTGGCACTTGAGCACCTGTAGTTGTTGGTTCTGTTCCGTTTCTTTTACCTACCCTGAGATAAAACAAGTTGTATTTGCCTTTATGTAGGTTGTTCTCTTGGGGCTTGTTTTAGAGGACTTCGTTTTGTTGTATCTGAGGCTACATTACAAGTACTTTCTCTGTATGTCACTAAATTCTATATGCAATCCTATGGACAAGATTGCTTTGCTTGATGACAGCTTTATTGCACCAGTTGCTAATGTAGTTCAACTTTTGCAAGTCACTGCTATAGACTGTATTGCATCAAGCTGCTTAACACTGTATGTGACTGTTAAATTTAGTTACTGGAAACTGTGATTTGGTATACAGTTGTGCTAATAAAGCAAAGCAAGCCTCTGTGTGGGTAACTTTAGCCACTTCTCTTAAGGTTTCATGGAATCCCTGAGCCTTTTGGGTGCCTGACCCAAGAAAAATGATTGTTGTGATTTATAAGGGAAATAATGTGCTGATTGACCTAAAATGGTAGTCCTGCAGCCTGTTCAAAGATAACTATCAATGATAAAATACTGGCTTCTCACTATGGACTTTTACTGGGTTTGCATTTGTCCTGTATGTCCATATGCTTCAAGAAACTGTTGAAGTCTGTGGACTTGCCTGGGCACACTTACATGTGCAAACATGTTGTTGTACACTCATGCGTATCTGAGCTACATAATCTCTTGGCTTTTCTGTTGCGGTTTGCTCGAGGCAAATGTCCTGTGAGTTTATGTTTAAGTAATGCCATCTAAGGTAATCATTTAATGTATATTACTAATTTAATGTGTAAGGAGTGAAGGTTCCAAGACCTGTTCTTTCAGCTCCTATTAAAATGCCAGTGTGGTCACCGAGGCTGTGACACTGACTCGGTATGGCTAAAAGACACTCGGAAAGGTTTATTGCTCAGTTGCTAAACCTTTTCTGACAGTCCCAGTTGCACCAATCAAAGCCATTTAAACCAAAAGACCCAGAGGACTCTCTTGAGAAGTGATAGCAAATCTTGAACAAGGGGCACAGGCCATAGGAACGTATGTGTGCAATGTTCCTTTTACAGCTCTGCTTTTGTTATCAAGTTGTGACTAGGTGAAGTCCACCCTGTTCTTCAGAATTGCTCAAGAAGTGAAATAAAGGCAGTGAATGCTGTAGGCTATGGTGGAACATCCCTTGAGTCTTTCCTCATGGTCCCATGTTCTTGTCTCTATTGACCACTGCCGTAGGTTGCTGAAGTAAAGCTCTTGTCTCCTGGTATTTAATAAGAACATGTATTCTGCTTTATCTGCTTCTTTTTTAATCTCCTCTGAGGTATTACAGCCTAGTTCATGTTGGAATTTTCTGTTTCTGGAGGTGTCTTATTCTCCCTTTGCTTCTTAAGGAATGTGGGTCTGATAAATTTCCCTTCGGAGTTACTGTTCTATTCTTCGCTTTCTTCCACCTACTCTGACTATTCTTGGGAGATGGCATGGGTTTAAGTATTTGAATAAGGCTTACCACACATGTACTGTGCTGTGAATTAATCACAGTATTAAATGAGTAATCTTTCTCAAAGGTATTTCTGGCTACCCAAAATTGGATTTCTATTGATGACAAGGAGAGCAGCCAGACAAGGTGGGCTCGCTCAGGTTTCTGATAGCCAAATTACAAGAGCCTAGACTCTCTAAGGAAGCCAATTATGATGGTCTCAGGAGTAAGGAGAGAAACAGAAGGATCTCCTTCCTGTCTGCATAGAAATATTCATGAAGACGTTGAGATTGCGAGGCTGGAGTGAGCGCTCCTCTATCAATTAATAAAGAGCATCGGTATCTTGTAACATTAGTGAGTAAAGAATGACATCTCCTTTTGCTTTATTTTCCATCTATTTTAGAACATTCAGGTTATATTCAGCTCAAAATGACACTTGATCTCTGAGAGGGAATTGGGGCAGGGAATCCAAGTGTTTCAGTGTGACTCTCTTCTAATCTGAATGCGTTTAAACCTGAAGCTGACCAATCTACGTACAAAAATTGAATATACCTGATACCTTTCCTATTTGCAGCACAGAAATGTTCTTCAAGTGCTGATATATAGCACAGGAGGAGGTCGTTCGCTTAGTATAGATCTAGCCCAGGCTGGGAAGATCGTAGGTGCATAATCCTGTGGGTTTTGGACCAAAACTATTCCATCTGAGATTCTCCACTTGAAGACTAATGAGGGTGTTTGAGGGCTGCTAAATATCTGGGGAGATGGAGGGTCCCACATTGCTAACTTCTGGCATCTTTTCCAGCCCTGAAATGAGCTGCTGTTATTGTGAGAGAAATGCAGTCTGTTCCATTACTGCAGAGGGAGAATCTCATCAGGACATCACTAGAGCTGTAGCCTCACAAATACAATCTGAGAGGCATCAACCCTGTCTGTGTTGAGTGCATGCACCTCCCCTACAGAAGGTTGCCCCTGAAAAAGTGATGCTCAGGCTATTGTGGTACATCAGTAGGGAAAAAGGAGGGGCTTGGCAGACAAACTCCTGTTCTGAATGACTTTACCTGGAGGTAATCTTTTCCACCAGGCTGAGTCTGACATTAAAAATGGAAGAGGCCAGGGACATTTTCCACCCAAAGCTCAATGGAAAGTGGCAGGTGTCAGACTTTTGCATATTTCTTTCTCTTAACTCCCAGGCTTTTGCTGATGGGGACTCAAAGGCTCCAACCTGGAAAAGCTCCAAATGAAATTCCTGCAACTAACTTAAAATAAAGAGTATTTTTAAAAGGGAGAAGGGAGGGGAAGGACAGAGAGGTTAAAGCTAGGAATGGGGATTCTTCACCTTGGAGAAGCAGTGTGAGAGAGCAATCTCATTTGTACACTGCTAGTCAGCAGAAGATGTTCACTTGCGTGCTGGTTTAGTCATTCAGAATGCTGTGTCTGTGCCAGAAACACGGAGCTCAAACAGGGTTTTCCTTTTGTCATTCAAGTGCAAATGGAGAGACCAGCTCACCAGGCAGGTCCTTTGGCTCACCCCTCCTTGCTTACCAGTTGTACCTTCTTTTGTGCATTGGATTCAAATATGTGTATCCTGTGTGTAAGCTAGTTCTCAGTATTATACTATTTAGTAGTCTGCCACCAGATGAGGAACAGATGCTGCAAGAAAGTGGATCTCAGATTTAGGTGACTCATTTCCTGCTCCTGACTGAAACATGTCTTGTGCAACACTTGTGTCCTTTGCCATGGCAATAAACTTCATGGAACTAATCAACCCTGTGGAATATGGCTTGGATAAGATGCAGTCTTAAGACTTGAGGCATGCGATGAAGATACTATGCTTTAACCAGTTACTATGTGTAATAGTTATTCATAAGCTTAGGCTACTATGATTGCAAGGTGATGCAGCTCAGATTGTGATGGTGTGTCCTAGTGAGGATATTTCCGATGCAGCAGCACTTTAATCATTGCATCATATCTTATTCCACTACTGCAAGCTTACGTACGAGCCCCGTCTTCGTTTTGATTGTGGTCATACACAAGAATATTCCCCCTGCTTACTGGAAGATAAAAATCTAAACAATAGAACAACTTTACTTGATCAGAGCCAAGAAGTCCAGAAATGGCAGTATTCTCCCTTTGATGCTGCTTGGTAATAAAAGCTTAGTGGATGAGTATAAGAAGCAGGCAAGCGCAGTATGACCTTCTCTTTTGCATCATTCTGATGTTTTATAAGGAGTGATTTAGAGATTCCTTGAGCCAGGGGCTGTAAATGCCTCCCAATGTTTGATGATTGAGAAAATAAACTATTTTAACTCAATGGAGCTGGGGAAATTGGAAGAAAAAAGCTACTGTTTTCCACTGGTCTATTCATGACTCAGTACTGTTTCATACAATATATGGCTCAGTGTTTCATCTAACATACCATGTCATTGCTTCTGCAATGTTTCAGAAAGCATAAACAGTCTAAGGCTTTAATGTGAGTCACTCTGTGCTTAGTTATGCTTATAACTATGCATTTAGACAAGATGGCCTATCAACATCTTGTGTTACAGGATAAAGTATATCGGTGTGTTACTGCTACTGAATTCCTTAAAGCATCTCATGTGTTTTTGTACAAAAATGCTTAAATATATGCTTAAATATGCTTTAAAGACTGTGTGTAATAGCACACAGATTACCACATCTCTGACTCCCTATTAATAGGGAATTGGTCCTTTAATTCTAGTGTATGTAAGAGTTGAGCTTTGCATGTTCTTTCAGTATGTAGCACTGAATTATTTATGACTGACCTTAAAAAGCAAGGGAAGAACCCTCTTAGTTAATGGAGATGCTTTCAAAATGTAAATATCTTTCATAAGTACATTGTGTGTCTGGGACTGAAGACAAAACAATGTATCTGGGAGATGATAAAGGAAAAAGCTCTTTGAAACATAAATTGGAGGAACTTGTGCCCTGTTGTCTCTAGGCAGGGGAGTCCTGGGTGGTCTGTCACTAGGGAGGAAGCTAGTTCTGGCATTGTAAAGCATGAAGACGTAGCTTTCCTCTTCTGCTGTATCCCATTATTCATAGCCAGGAGAAAAACCACTTCAAAGAGGAGTCCATTTCTTGGGAAAAGTGAACACTTGATCACTGATACTGCTATAGTTACCTGAACAGGGATATCTCTGGGTTTGCTAACAAATGGAGCAGGCCATGTTCTAACCCTTGCCTGACATTAGAAGGAGTTCAATCAAATAGGAGTGACTTTGGCCTTTCAGACAAAAGGATGTTGCCATTCGTTTTGGGCGCTAACTTTTCTCTCCCACATAGTTGGCTGGTTTGGCTTCTTGCTTTTCCTGCACTAGCAGCTTTTGTTTAGCAGGATTTTGCTCAATTCACTTGATCAATAACTGGAGTTGTTAATCCTCTGGTTTTGCTGAGTTTCTGAAAAGCAATGGGAGAAAATCTTACTTTAGGTAAGACTTTCTCCTCTGCAGACAGTAATGCATATGACAGTATCTTCTCTGTTTATGCAGGTCACTCTTCCTTTCTCTGTTGTGTTTTGTTCAGTCACTTCTAAGCAAAGTCATTGCTGATGCTGAAGTGTTGGCTGTGAGTTGGCCCTTACCTTGCCTCACATGAACTGCAGCTTCAATGAGTTCAAGTAGGAATGCTGAGTAGTTAGTGTCTGAAATTGGTGCTATTTCCCACAGCGTATATGCAATGAGCTCGGTGTCAAGGACAGCAGTCTGCTTGGATTCTTCCTTTCATCCTCTTTGCAAGAAGCCCTTATTAATTCCCACATGTCCTGTTACTGTGATGTGAAAATCTGTTTCCTCCTTAAACTGTGGGGGACAGTGGTGGGAGGATAACTGGTGTGGAGCAGCAAATATTCATCCTCTTTGAGAAACAAAGAGACTAGCTATAAGATGTAGACTCTCTGCACTACCAAGGGTAAGCGATTTGTCACTTGCTCTGTTGGCTGATACTCTGGAAGTGGATCTTCATTCAAAGGTCTAGATTGACAGCTCTGCAGCCCTCAATTTAACCAATCCTCAGAATAATTTGGCAGCAGATCTGACATGACCTCACTACAATGGCATGATTGGATGTCTCAAGGGAAGAAAAAGAGTTGAAGCATTTATGTAATAGAGACTGAAGACAGGAGATTTATCTTCTGCTGATCAAAAGTGTTGTATCAGTGTTGCAATGTGAACTTAAGGCTGGATGTGCACCTCAGCAATTGGATTCCATGATGCTTGCTGAGTGTTTTGGGCCTGCATTCTCTGACGTGGCTACATGAACCTTTTGGGAAGTGTCCCTTGGTGTCTGAATGCAGAAGTTCCCTGCTTTAGTGACTATAACTAGAAACCTGTTAAAAGGAAAAGTATGTTCCAGGCAGATATGCAAGCTGTTACAGAAAATGTTACAAATCCTGTGGTTTTTATAGTGTCTAACCACAAAAATGGAAGAAATGTTGCTTATTGAATAATTCACAGATGCTCTTTGTCAGGATTAGTGCCTCTGATGGGGCAGATGCCTATTGACATTACTGGTTTTCTCTGTTGGAATCTTGGTTACTGGATGTTAATTTGATAAGCTACAGGTCAGAGTGAGGAACAAATTGCAAGAACAATGAAGATGCAGTTTTAACACCTCTGCCTTCATTTTCTAAAGGAGCTGGGTTGTTACAGAGGAAGGTAAAAGAGCTGAAATTGCTTTTTCTTCCAAAACTTCATTGTTGATTAAATCGTGAATTTGAGAATAAAGGGTGGCTTTCACTGTCAATGTGACATAAATTCCATACTGACCAGAATCACCTGAGAGCACTGTTCTGTTCCTTGTCTTAGAATTCCCAGTTTTTAAGTATTGATCTTCGAAAACCAGAGGGAAAGGTCTTCTCCCATTGGGTTCTACTGCCCTGTATTTGCTCAGTTTGGTATGAAGGCAGAATTAGAAGCTGCTGTTATCCAAGTGTATCTGTGTCTTGTCATTAGCTTACTGTTGCTATGAGTGTACCTCTGGGTGCTGATGAGAAGAGAAAGGGCAGGTATCCTGGAACTCCCACAATCGGTGTTCACTTCCTGACTCTACTGCAGAAGCTGTGGGTAATGTGGAGCTATTTGTTTCATCTCTCCATGCCTAGCTTGGCCATGTGTGAAAGGAGAACTATGATTTCATGTTGCTTGCTCCATTAGTGTTTACAGAGCAGACAATTCATAATGGGTATATCAGCAGTCCCAAACTGGAAAACGATGGGAGGAGGAACAAGAACAAAGAGCTGAAGGTGTTAATAGCCCGCCTTGCCTTCAGTGGGAAGGACATGAGATGAGGGAGGATTTTCATGTGTTTTCTAGTTTTAGTGTTTGAAGCATAGAAACTTGACTTGGGTAGGGTAAATCTGGGGCCTGTTGTCATTTCTCTGGCAGGAAGGCACATCTACTTTCTTTCAGGAGGCCTCTGCCATTCATGCATGTGCACAAACACAACAGTGTGTGGTATTTGTCTGTAAGTTCTTTCCCTTCAGTTGGTAAGATGCTTCTGATTGCTGGTAGTTTGGGAATGCAACCTACTCCTGCTTTGTGTTTTGCACAGTGAAGTAGAAAATGTCACCTTGTTTCAGATTCTCCTCTGTCACATTGATTACCAAGATCTTAGAGAAGGGCAGAACGATCTTTAGCAGCAGAAAACTATGATTCTTGCAGCTCTCATGCTCTGCAGGAAACACTAGAAATTGTTCAGCCTGGCTATCAATATCCAATGGAGTTGGAAATAAGACATTTCCTTATTTTTATTAGGGATCCATGCTTTTCTGCTGGTTTACGCCTTGAGTGTAGTATTGATAATGAAATCTATGTGTCAGTTGTACCCTGTGCTCAGGCAAGCGAGTTAAGACAAGGACTGATTTTAACAGCTTTGTATCACCTGAAGGTTTTGAAGATGTGAATTGATTCAAAGGTGGTATCATTATGGTTAGACTGTTCTGGAGTTAAGGCAAGGTAACACAGAATATGTCTACCTGTAGATCTTCCACTATAATCAGATATGCTGCTTCATTCTATAGCTTACATTGAGAATGAAATCTTCTCACTTTGATCCTTATCTAGTGGGTTTTAGTGGCTAAAAGTTTTGTTTTCGGTATATATTGTGTGAGTATTAACATAGTCTTATTAGCATGTGCTAAACTGCTACCATGAGAAAGGAAAAAGGCTATTAGGTTTTTGCTAAGGAGAAGTATACATATTTCATCGAGCTAAGGGGAAATACAACACTCCTCAGCAATTGCTGGCCACAGCACTTTAACAAGAAATTGGGGCATATTTATCATCTGAAGGTGGAATAGGAAAAAATCTCAGTGTTGTAACTTAGAACGGAACAGGGGACACGGATGGAAGGCAGTGGTCTATTCTAGTAGTTAAATATTGAGGCATGTGTCAAACCCAATGAAACAGTGCTTCTGGTGGTGTTATTGTTATGAAAATTAGGCATGGAAGAGATGCACAACAGGCTGAAAGCACTGGCCATGTGTGGTGAATTGCTGGAATTCTCGACATTCCAGTAACGGTGGTACCCTTCCACTGGGGCTACATCCAAGGTGAGGAATGTTCTGAGGGATGTCTGGGGATGACTGATGATTGCTGCTCTCACCTCCCAGCTTGGCCAGGCAACAGGAGTTCCTGGTACCATCAGTGCCTCTCCCACCTTAGCCATGCAAGAGTTCTTGGTATGGTCAGGGGATGCCTAACTGCCAGACTCATTACATGAAGCCTAATAGGAATTACTGAGATCATAGAATGGCCTGGGAAGGGGAAATGCATCACCACAGCCTGACAGACCCAGGTTTATTTAAACTAGAATCCAGGCTAAACATCACACTGAAGTAAGCCTCCATGTCTCATCCTGACCCTCGGAGGGGGTGGTTCAATGTTGTTTGAATTACTGTATATTGAAGAGGCTCACTTAGAGCTGTGCAAGTTGATAGTAGATGCTCTCCAGATGCAAAGCAGATGCTTTGTCTTTATTTCTTTATCAGTGTTGATAAATGGAAAACCTGGCATTTAAAAGCCACGATGTTTCATGAAAATGAGGTTTCCAACTTGAGTAAAAAGCTTGGGGTTTTGTATTTCACTAT
>JAVHNF010044753.1:0-15181 GCA_034783455.1 Micropsitta finschii
TGCATGGTAGCGAGTGTTCCTAAACTTCCCTGCAGGTACGCCTTAGAGTCAACTGTAACAAAAAGCTACAAAAAGAATCTCTTAACACAATCTGTAAATAAAAGTATCCCTTAAAGCAAAAATGGACACACTGTCATCTGCATTCTCAGAAACCGGACTTCTGCTCTGGGGTGTATCTTTTCAGCAAGTGGTGCCTCAGTTAGGAACCCAATTTAGTGGTTTTCAAAGTGAAAAGTCATGAACAGAAAGATTTTTTCCAAAAGTAACACCTGCAGAAATGGTTTCATTTGCACAGTTTGAGCTCTTGCAGGAGAAAAGTTTCTACTGCTGAAAACAAAAAAACAAAATTGAGCTATGTTAGATTCAGTTAAGGATATGTTGTCTCCCAGCTTGAGATTTGTTAAAAATCTTTCTTTTGTGCAGAAGTTCCAACCCTATAACCCTTGATAAGCCTACTTTTTAGTTACTTTAAGCTACCTGTCTGCCAACCCAAAAAGAGTTTCTAACAATTTATTTACTCAGAGGCCATTCTAAATCATCACATCAATTAGTTTCCACCCTGCTTTTCAGTCCATATAACAGAAAATACTTATTTACAATTTCAAATCCTAAATTTAAAAGAAAAAAAAAATCAAAACAAAAAACCCAAACCCAACAGACTATTCCAAGACAAACAGCTTCCTCAGCCACATACTGTATTGGCTTGAATATAAAGACAGCAAAAAAACATAATCCTCACATTTAAGAGAGCAAAGTTCATACTGAAGGCTATTTGTTCTTTTCACACTTCAGCTTCTCGCAGCCATCTCCATAGTCCAGCTGCACACACATGCATAAATAAGATCACTCTATATAGTCTCACAGCCTATCTTCCACAAAACCTTAGGCACATTTTGCCTCCTTCCGTGCTACCTCCTCAGAACGCTAATCTCCCTAAGTACAGCCACCATGCTCAAGGACCTTTTGACCACAGGACTCACTGTGCCTGAGGTGATTATACATGTCTATATAAGTTTTGGCAGTAATATCAGGGGGTTAAAACCTCTAGCTAAAACTTCTACCTGAGAGAAAAGAGCCTCAAGATAACATCAACCTACTTCAAGCTTCTCATTAAGCCTTTGAGAACTTCTCAGAACTTTTCTTTCTAAATGTTAGTGCCAGCACACATGCATACTACATACCTCTTCATTGATAATCGTAGCATTGCTCAGTGAGCGTAATGCTGAAGTTATTTTTCTTCCAAGATCTGCTAGAACCATTTTGGAAGCTTCGAGTATGACTTAGAAGAATCTGAAAAACAATTAAAAATTAAATTTAAACCTAGTTGAAGCTATGTCTTCACAAAGTAATTATTTCAGTATCTTTTCGGTTAAGAAACCTGCTTTCCACTCTAGAAAGCACACAGGTTTTACTTTTTTCCTAGTTATTTTTAGGAAATACTGGCCTGAAGCTAATTTTAGGCTATCCTGATGGCCTACTTGAAAATAGAGACACCATGCTGCCATTAGGAAGCATCTCACTGTATGGAATATATGTGCATCGAGTTCACTATGAAAAAAACAGTCCAGTCAAGAGTTCCAGAAAGAGTGCTAACTGGTTTTTATATTACCAGCAATATGTTACAGGACAGAATAAAACCAACCAGAATAGCTTAGAAGCTCTTCATCCTACAAAACAGTTTGCTAGCAAAACTGAACATTAATTATTGGTTTTACTTTATCTACCTTACATTAAATCAAACTGGATTTCCCATTCTAGTAACCCCTCAAACATAATTCAACTTCAGTAAGCAAACTTCACATTGTATTTTTTAATGCTTGGGGGGAGGGGGAAGGTTGTTTTGTTTTTTAAACCAACCTATTTTTGCTTACTACAGACACAAATTTATATATAAATCTAAAGCATACCACAACTTGTACTTAAGAAGCCATAAAGAGTTAATTTCTAAAGGGTATTCATAGTTTAGTCAACATGCTAAGCCACTCTACCTCCTATATAATGTGTCAAGTTATTCAGGAGAACACATGGCAGAAACAGCAACCTAGAATTCTGAAAAGGGCAAACCAAGATTTGTCTAATGAGCAAAAAAAGTTGCAACATCATTGTTACTGCTGAAATAGAGAACTTCAGACACTTCTTGTTTATCTTCCAATCTCACAGGGTTTTTTCCTCATACCCAACTCAAACAACTGCCTTGCCAATAGCTGAATTCAGAACCACACATTTGAATTCCTCCATCCAGAACGGAAGGCAAACTTTGCAATGATGAGAGCCTCTCTAATCAAAGTAGCTGAGAGTTTTTCAGATTTTGGTGAATTTTCCCCCTCCCTCTTCAAATGATTAGAGGACCAGATAGACAAGAGAGGCTGGTCTATTTAGTAAAATTAAGAATACATCGTTAACTACCCTTATATTTTATTTGAGAGTGCTTCACCTTAGGTAAAATAGAAAGAAGCTCATTATACCTGCACATCAAGATTTACCAGCTGCACAGGCCCCAAAAAAGCAAAGCTTACAATATGTTTATAAATAAGTACAAAGATATATTCCAAAGTATATAAAACAAATCACACACATAAGCCAACCTCCTGACTGCTTTGCCTAATTGAGAGTTAATATTGTTATGAAGTTGTCACTTCAATAAAAAAACCCCAAGAAACACAACTGCTAGTCCAACCCCTCTGATATTGAGGCCACAACCCAGAACAAAACCTCCGGAAGTTTCAAGATAAATACATTCAAAGCACAGGCCTCAGGTGTAGCAAATGATGCAAATAAGTATATGTGCAGATTTTATATTAAATGTACATTATATGAACAGGCAATTCCAAAGTGACATACACTACCATGCCATCTTGATATTTCATTTAAAAATTTGTCTATGCTTCCTAAGAAACTCTAAAATATTTGCAGATCAGTATGCCAACAGATATGGATATGCAGCTTCTTCCTTTGCTGGAAGAGGACTTCTACATGACATCTAAGGCAGGAAAATTCCAAGTTTTCCTTAGAAAACACGAGTCACATTCTTGCAAAATAGTTCTGAAAAAGCATTATTGTCAATATGATCCACCAAAGGGTGCCAGGAAAGCAGATGTTCAAAATGTTTTTCAAGCTTGTTTCCCAGGAAAATCACAGTAATTGTAAAAAAGCCCCTCCAAACAAAGAAATAATAAAACCTTTAAAACCAGTATTCCATCTCAGAAAGATCTGAGCTGCTAAAACTGCAGCCATGGACAACGCTTAACTAGAACACTTGGATATAAGAGCTTAGAAATTTGATAGCATGACCACAATACAGCAGCCGGGTGAACACTCAAAATTTAAAATTAGTTTCCAGAGCTCTATAGGTCTCCAAATGCAAAAAATTAATTACATCCTAATAAACAAATGTTTAACTCCAAAAGCTGCTTCCAACAGCCTTACAGTAAGAATAATACAAACAGTATACTAAGGGATGAGTTTAAACATTTTACTATCAGCTTTAGCACATTAAGGATTTGTAAGCCATCAGAATTACTAAGGAATGCCAACTACAGAAATGAATATAACTTTTAACACACAGTCCATCCAAGATGAAAAGACACATAAGCTGAGTTAGCAGGTAGCCAACTTGGATTGGCAGGTGCCCAAACAGGCACTAACAGTGACTGCACTGCAGAAGGAGTATAGGCTGCGTTCAGAACATCTGCAGTTCTGGAAAAGCTTTTTAGCTTTTATGCAGCACTCCATAAACTCACTGTACAGGTCTGAACCTGCCAGCGCCCCACAGTAAAACAACCAGGCTGCATCAAGCAGGCCTTGTGCTGAGGAAGGCCGTGAGTGCTATACAGACTGAGCCTCCTTAAGCAGAAGCAGCCTGGGCACTGAGCTCCCAGGTTCCACTGCAGAATGCAAGGCCTCTCCACTGGACGCTGAAAAGCGGCATTTCAGGAATAAAGGGGCAGCAGAAATAGTGGGGGCTTTATTAAGCCATAACAAAATAGTAGTAAAAATTCTCAAGAGACAGACCACCTAACCCCTGCCTGTCCGTCTAGTATAAAATTCAAACCAAAAGTCATCCAGCTCAACTAGCAGGACTCTTTAATGCATGGAATTTTTAAAAGATAATAGCTTTAGCAGGTAACGGCTGTTTTAAGGCTAACAAGCAAAAGGAGTACTTAAAGTCTGTATGATAAAGTTATACTAAATACATACACAGGTTAAGACCCACTGTAAGTCTAATATCATAACAACAAAGGCTGATTCACAGGTGTGAATAGATTGAGCTGTTGCAGCGGCACTCAGCCCCAACATATTAGCTTCCAGCTTCTGAAGTTACCCGGGGAGAGGCAGGAAAGCAGCCCCAAAACCGCAAGCAAGGACTGGCCATCCTGTTTATGGCCCTACACCCTTGTTTTCGTGGAAAAGCTAAAACTGGCAAAGGGACAGCCCTACTAGAATGCCCATCCCCACGCACCCAGAGCTAGCGACCGCCAACGGCCGCGTGCCGGGCCGGGCCAGCCCTGTTCCAGCGACGGCCTGGGAAGGTGCCCAACAGCAGCCAGGGCAGCGCGGCCCGGCAGCTGACCAGCAAGCCGGAGGGCAGCCCCGCCGTCCGCTCCCCGGCGCCAGCAGGGCGTGGGTGCCCTCCCTACCCGCCGCAGGATCGCCGCCAGGGTTGGGTCGCGGTCCCGCTTCGCGCTAGCACTGACCGGGAGCAGGGCGCGGGGCCCAGTCGAGCCGCCGCGGCGTAGCCGCCCAACGCTCTGCACCGGACACTGGCAACCACGACACAACAGCTGCCACCGCTACCCGCTGGCCGGCGAAACGTCACCACTCGTCCTCTCCCCGCGGGCCACGGCTCGCTTCCGCTTCCGGGGCGCGCGTGACCGCTCGCTCGTTAAGGTAGTCCCAGAGAGACTCACAAAGGAGCCACGCAACACTCCTAGGAACAGCGGAGCGCCAGCTTAAGGACAGGGCTTCCCCGGGGGCGTGCGCACCGAGCGGGGAGGCGGGCCCGACAGACTGAGTATGCGCAAAAACCCGCGGCTGCTCCCTTGTGCATGCGCACTACTAAGGAGGTGTGAGCAGCGCTCGCGTGTGGGGCGGGGCTCCTCTCCCCTCCGTCTCTCACCGCTCCGGCGGCGGCGCCCCCCCGCGGCGGCGCCCCCCCGCGGCGGCGCGATGGAGCTGGAGGCGGCGCGGCGCGCGGTGCTGGCCGCGGTGCGGGGCACGCGCGCTGCCGACCTGCCCCGCCTGCTGCACTGGATGCGCAACACCAGTAAGCGCGGCCCGGCACGGGCGCTGCGCTCCGACTGCCGCATCCCCGGCAGCCGGCGGGGCCCCGCGGGCAGGTCTGGTCGATGGGGGAGGCCCGGTGGGCGTGGCGGGACTGAGCCGTGCCCGGCCAGGCGAGGCTCTGTGCGTTGGCTGCCCCGCTCTGTTACGGTGCTGGCACCGGCGGGAGTGCTTTACCGCCACCGGCACCACGCCAGCGGCCGGCCTACGGGAAAGCCCCGCTGGAGAGGGGAGGCGAGAGGCGGGGAGCGGTGGGGTGCGGTAGTCAGGGTAGGGGGCGTGTTCCTTCAGTGGCTGAGCGCTTGCCCGCCTAACGTTCCTAGCGCTGTCGGGAGCCGTGTCTGGGCCGGGCGCTCCGCTCCTCGGGCGGGGGTTCGGCTCCGCCGGTAGCAGAAGGCCGGCCGGGAGCCCTCGCCCAAGTCCGGCAGTTCCGGGGCGCATAACGCTCTGTGACCGGGCTCGGCCTGGCCGGGGTTCGGGGGCTCTTCGGAAGCGAGGCTGCCCAGAGGCGGCGTGTGTTGCAGTGCCCAGGGAGAAGTGAGACTGAGGCCTGTCCGATGCCGTCTGCTCTTTCTGGCTCCGAGCAGGAGTTCCTGGCCCTAAAGCTTTCCCTTGGCACCGGCCCACGCTTCTCAGCTGCCGTAGCCATTAGGTTGTCACGTCAGGTTAAACCGGACCTGATGGTGTGCTCAGGATTGCGAGTGTGGCGGCAGAGCTGCGGTTCGGGGTTGTTCTGCCAGCTGTGCAGCAGAAGCAGGCGCTCCCGGCAGAAGAGCAGGACAGACAGCTGGGGTGGTAACCTCTTAAACTCCCCAGCGTCAGAGGTCATACAGAGGTACTCTGCTGTTGGCATATCTGTAGGGTTTTAGAGGTTTGCCTTGTTCCACTTCACACATGTTCACAGCAACCTCCCAGAAGCTTGAAAACAGTGCCTCGAGCTATTACCACACTGTTTTTCTCACTTAATGTCCTCTTAACATAGCTTTCTGTTTACTTTCTTGTTTATGCCTCAGTATTCATTGGCATGCTGCAATCAAGCATCTTGTGTCAGATGAAGATAGGAAATTTGGGTCATTTGCAGCTGAACAAAAAGATATGAAAACCCCAAGTATAGGCTGTGCCCCATGACAGGGGTTTAGAACTATGTGATCTTCAGGTCCTTTCAAACCCAAACCATTTTATGATTCTAAGGCTGTAGGCACATAGTGCCACGCTAAATAAACTAAGTGCTGCTTTGTCTGTGGGTGTATTTGCATTTTGTCATTGCAGATAAGAATTTGGAAGGCCCCCCTGGATCCTTTGATCCAGTCTCAAGCAGCCAGTAAGTGTACTGTTTGCCTGCTGGGATGATAAACCCACTCCCTGGTGATCATGTGTTCGGTGTGAGAAAATGGTCGTATGCTCCCTTATTTCCCTAGGTCATGCCCTGTTGTGGACATGGGTTATTCTTGTTCACGTCTTTTGTTACAGCACCTCCAATGTAGGGGGGAAACATCTTCATAAGTAGTCACACGGAGATAGTTGCACAAAGGCAAGCTGTGACACCTAGAAGTTGGCCGGGTAATTAGAACTGGAGACTCACTGTTGCCCTGTGGTTTGCAGCTCCTCTGGCCGCTTAGTAGAGAGGCAGGAAAGAACCTTCTCTGGCTGAATGGGCCCTCTGCTGGCATTACAGAAAGGAACACACTGTTCACTGCTGTGAGCAGCAGCCCTTCAGCCTTAGCTAGGAAGGACATTGCTGGGTGTTTCGGAGCATCTGTGAGTCAGCCTTCATTATTAAAGCAGAGATGGGACTCCCCAGCACCTGAAGGCTGAAGTTTGATGAGTGTCGTTAGTGTTAATTGTAACTAAACATTCTTATTTTCTCTTTGTGTTTATGTACACATGCATATAAGTACACAGGTATGTCTACACATATGTGTGTATATCCATAATGATAAAGCAGTCTCCTGTAAGCAATATTTCATTCCTTTTTGAGTCCTTGTCTGGATTCAGTAACATGCTCTGCTTGCTAAAGGGTGCCTGGATTACTGTAAATAATCTTGTTAGAAGTGGTTTTCTTACATCCAATATGCTATAATTTAAAAATCTGATTGAGTTTCATATGCAATCATTCATATTGCTTGTTCATTTCACGGAAAGCATTTCAGCTCCTTCTAGACTGTATTGGTTTATGTGGTGTGCATATACGGCTTTCTGAGCTTACTGACTCCTTTACAAATACAGTAAAGCACATGTGAACTTATTTGTGAAACTGAAAATGCTAAACTAAAAATGTTTCAGTTAGGAAACACATCCTTACTATTTTCCTCACTTTGATTCTATGATTGTGCTTTATCTTTTCCATAGGAATTTTTAGCCAGTGGCATAGTTTATGCAGACTTGCAAAAATCCTTTGTCAATGAATAATTCCTACAATTTTTCTACTTATGCTGCAACTTCTAAAAATTCTCACAGATAGATAGTTTCTGTGAAAGACAAGTATGCTGTGGTTCCTGGCCTTTGTTAGATCATGAGCTCTCAAATATTTTTTTCTGATTTTTAGTGGTTTAGATCCATGCCTAGGTCTTTCAGTGAAAGGAAGTACTCTTGCTTCATATTTACTCTTCTTATTTAAGATACGAGCTAAACTGTAGATCAGGTTCCAAATTTTTAACTACTTTGTGCTTGATGTATATGAGAAATCTTTGTCATAGGACCATAGACTCATAAAATAGTTTGGGTTGGAAGGGACCTTCAAAGTTCATCTTTGAACTGTGCAGTGAGCAGGGACACATTCCTGCTTTTTTTGCAGTTTCCCCAGAGTTGCAAATATTTTGGGTGATATCCCCAACACAACACTAGGTTTTACTTCTCTTTGTATTGTTTCTCTGAGCTGCTTCTGTGGCTGCATACTAACAGTAACTTTCACTGTGGGTTGTTTTCCCCCCTCAGAATTGTTGTGTTTGAGTAATTATATTGCCCATTGCAACACCAAGATAGTGCTGTAATAATTAACACTGGTTGAACAGAGGATAGTGAGGAGCTGGTGGTGAGGTTGCTGCTTCTGTACCCTGAATACAGCTAGGGAAATGAAAGCCCTGTCTTTGGCAATACTGATGTAAGAAGCAAACAAACCTCTAAGGAACAACAGGAAAAAAAAGCTGTAGGGATGGGGGGGGGGGTGTGTTTAATTTTCTGAATGGAAAAAAAATAAGCAAACAAGGGTAGGATAAATGGAAACAAAAATAGAATGGCATCCTCACAGACAAGTTGGTTTTCTGTGGCATGTGGGTTCCCCCCACACACCCCCACCTCCTACTGCCATCCCACTCCTGTTTCTGTCAAGATGCTGAGCTTATAGTTTTATTTCCAGCTGAAGAGGACTGGGCATGATTCCAGTGTTGGCTATAGTCAGGCTTTTTTCCTCTTTTCTCACGTAAAGTGTACATGCAGCCTTAGAATAAAGCCCTGCATAAAGTGGTTGCCCTTTAGGGTCAGTGTTGTTGCAAAGACAGCCTGATTTACTAGTTTAACTTAATTTGTGTTTTCTGACTTGCATGCAATCAGAAATGACTGCATTTCTCTTGGATGTTGCTGAGAAACTTTTTCACAGAGGAGGCAAGTTATAGTAAAGCAAGTTATCGATAGTAAAGACTCTTGTGTATGTGGAACTGGAAAAACGTTGAACAGGTTCTCACTTTTATGATTTTGGACTAATCTTCCTTACTAATTATAGGAATGTAAGTGTATACAATGTTAATAATTTTCTTCTTTGTACAAATACAGAATAAATTAACTAGTCATGCTTCCCTTCCCCTCCCGTCCACCCCCTTGGTGCTATTGTGAATTTTAGAAATCCGAAATCTTTACATATGATGGAAGAAGACATTACTGTTTTAAGGAAGCTGCTTAGCAACACTGCTCTGGAGTTTCGCAATCAGCCGGCTCTTCCCACACATTGCAGTGAAATGTACGTCATTTCACGGTGACTTGCATTCCAGCCTTTCTTTTGAGTTAGGCTTAGATCTCAAAGAAAAGGAAATAATAAGAGTTGGAAAGAATAACAGGAACCTTTGGTGTCTTTTTTATAATAGAATGATTAATGCTTTAATATCCTTCTGCAGTAACGACAGCCCAGAAGTTCCGGCTAACAAAACTTGGGTGAAGCCTGAGAGCTAATTCAAACCACTTGGGGACCCCCTCTCCCTCCTGAAGATTTCCCCTCAATTGGGTCCCAGCCTTTGATGTATAGCTTCTGTATGTGTGCATGGTCATATTCCCTCTCGCTCCTCCACTGCCGAAACTCAAAATATCAGGAGAGGTTGCATTTGTTAAGAGTGAGTGCTGAAGGAGATAAACAGTGAAAGTAGAATTGATCAAGCTATCTGTATGCATGAACAGAGATACAGGAACCAGAGGAAGTAAATACATGAATCTAATTTCAAGTCTGAGATTGAAGTCACCAAACTGTTCTACTTGGCAACTACTGAACACTTTTGCTTTAATGCAGATTACAAAAGCCTCTCTTTCAATTTGTGTCAGTGAAGCACAGATAAGGTGGTAAAAAGACCCTTTATGTTTTTTTTATGTACTATCATGGAGTCTAAGATAGAAATTATTTTTTTTTTTCAGCAGGGCTAAAACTTCTCTAATGCTAGTGCTTTGTTTTGGTTGTTTTGTTTTTTTTTTAAAGCCATGTAACAGTAAAATGAAGCAATCTTACAAACTTTTTCCATTCTGTACACTTCATTAGAAACATTTAAATACAAAGCTAAAGTTTCAAAGTGATGTACTGGTCTGAATGGCAGATTGTTTATATAGTAATGTATTACTCAAAGCAATTATTGAATAATAAACCTATGTAAATTCTCTAAGTTAAGGATAAACAACAGATACTTAAGTACAAATCATAATTTTTTTTTCCTGTGAATTGACTCGTACTGGGAGCAAACCAGTTTTTTAAGAGATTGGCATAGGACTTAGTCTTGTGACTCAAAGTTGGGGGCAGTCAGTGCTGTAAGTTCAGGCTTTTAACAGGCAGTGTGAGGGAAGGGTATCTGACAAGATTAACTTGACCAGACAATGGCAGATGTGCTGCTTTACTACAGTGTTCTGCATATAGATTCATAAAATAGTTTGGATTGGACGGGACCCTCAGAGGTCATCTAGTCCAACCCCTAAGCAATGAGCAGGGACGTCTTCATCTAGATCGGGTTTCCCAGAACCACACCCAGCCTGGCCTTGAATGGCTCCAGGAAACTTCTCAGCATACTGTTAGGAACAGACCAAGTTTGTCCAGCTTTTTCTATTATGTACTTAAAGATGTAGTCATTATTGTGTTCTTAGACCTGCTACGTAAAATTAGTGGATTATGATTTTCGCACAAGGATAGAAAATAGTATAAGAAAAATTGTAGCTCTTTTACAGGAAATGGTCCTTAAGGTTTCCTTTTAGTACTGTTGCCATTGCAGGTAGAACTAAAGTTGAATGAGCCTCTTCAAAAGGATGAAAACACGGGTTTCTGCAGTGTAACAAATATAGTATATAAATTCTGTGTGTGTGAGAAAGCAGTTTAGTACAAGGCTTCATATCTGAATTGGTAGAACTGATTTATCCAAGTAAGACAGCCTTTCAGAAGAGATCAAAATAGTATTGCAGAGCCACATTAACTGGAATCTGTTTGTTTGTTAAAATTATGCTGTACTGAAAGCCTTTTCCACTACTCTGTTGTTTGGTAAACTAAAATGGGATGATACCTGTAATTTGATGAATCACCAGCTTTGGGAATTGGCATTAATTGCTTTTGTTGTGACAATGATACTGCTGGAGAGGGGTCTCAAGAATACCAAGTACTTCTAAGTTGTTAGTCACTGAAACTTAATAATGATGGGGAAGACTAGTGATTGCAAAATAGGTATGTGACTTACGTTGTTTAAAATTTAACTTTGAAGCTTCTTTCAAATGAATGTAAAAGGCTGAAAGAACTAATAAAATAAGCTCTGGTTATATTCCTATTGGAAAAAGCTGATTACTTTCTACCAATAGTTAAGTATGCTTGGGTTAGAAATAGTACTTGAGAGTTCCTGAAAAAGTTGGTACACTGAGGTCACAGTTTGCTTCTTAAACTGTTTAGCCAAAAAAGAGATAGTGAGGTTTTAGAGATGTGAGACTTCCTCCTTGATCTGTTTGTGCAGTATCATTAAAACACACTGAATGATTAAATTAACCTCATATTAAGTAACATGGATGTTAATATTTGCTTTTTAGTTCTATGAGTCTGAATATAGCCTGAATATATATCTAGAAGACTATAAGGTGCTTTCTGTTATGGTTGCCTTTGCTAAATCATCTTCTTTCCACGTGACATGTAATCTTCTGTTGTCATTTGGAAATCATGTATTGCTTATCTTCAGTCATGTATTTCGCAGTGCCAGGATGTTTAGATGTTGTTATAGCGGTGTTCTCTATCCCATGTGAAGCTTTGTGAATGTTTTCTTAGCTTTTGTTACATTTGTAGTAGAAAGGCTGAGCAGCACCAGGGTGTTAATTAGGCTTTTTGCAATGTGTTAATTAAATTTTATAAATGCATGTTGAGTAGATCCAGTGGAACCGGTTTTTGAAGTAAAATACAAACACTATGCACTCAGACTTCCTCCATAAACAAATTGTGATTCATCTTGCAGTATTTCATGAACTGTATGTTTCTTTCCTGGTTAGTTGTCTCTTCAAGGAACACAGGGGTTGGCTTACATACTCTCCATTTAATACATTTAACAGGCACTAAAGTAATATCAAAACTAGTTTTCTATTTTTGTTTCTTATTTCAGGATCCCTTTTAAGGTGATACTGAGATTCTCAAGTGGGAACAGTTTGTTAAACACAGGGGTGGAGTTGATAAAACTGTACCAGAGGAGGCAGAAATGCGTATTTTCATACTTGGCACCTGTGTTCTGTACTTGATGGCAATCTATAAATATTTGCATACTGCAAAAGTAAATGAGATATTGTAGTAGCTGTTGCTGTTTCTAGCTTTGACAGGAATGAGGTGACTCTCCACATCTTAAGTTGGGTCACAAGCTATATGCGCAAGCACAGAGCGTTGCATGTGCTGCTTCTGCTGAAGCTGCCATTTTGTCATCTGAGGAGGAGTGTGTTCAGAACTTCTCTTTTTGTGTTTCTGCATGCTCGTGCTTTACAGTACTAACTGGTAGTTGGGAAATAACACTTCCATTTGTCATTTGATTTTCAGTATCAGTGTTCCAACATTTTTTCATTGAAGATGCGTACAGGTAGTAAGATTTTCCTTAAGATCTGTTTCATACAGAGCATCTACAGGAACTCTTATGTGTCATACTTGGTTTTGTAAGATCTCAGAGGACCCCATGGAAGATGGTCAGTGTTGTTACAAGTATTGTACAAATGGGAGTTGAGGCAGAGAAGGAGTATTCTGGATTTGAGAAAGATGGGTTTGCTACCTGTCTCCCACTGGAAGTACCTATTTTCTCTACTGTAGAGCTGGGACATTGAATAGCCTTGAGAGCTGTCCACTGCTGATGTTGTCCAGAAAAGGTCACCCAGACCATGAGGGAGAAGATCCTATTGGTGCACCAGCCCCTGAGAGAAAGGGAGCTGAAGTCCTGCATTTACAGTGTGATGTGTCTGGCCTGGTGGTCTATGAGCACTTCCTGTATTTCATTAAATGCTATATATGAATTTGATACTCTTAAGAGGCAGTATAACAGCTGGATGAGCTCTCTTGCATAGTAATAGTATTGTTTTAAAGCATGTGCAGATGTAAGGGCTTATTACCCACAGGCACTGGTTTGTACAGCTGCTAATATCAACTTTCTACTCATTCAGTTTGTAGTGTGATTTTTCTCCTTCCTTCCTCACATGTTATCCACCTCAGCAAACTCTGGCTCCTTTGCACTCTGAGGGCCTATTGTGGTGCTGATGGTCCTGTTTAAGCAACAATTAAATCTATCCATCCTCTCTTCCCATAATCTCTGGGTTTACTTCTGTGCTGTGTCACATCCACAGAAATCTTCTTTGAGCTGATCAGAAATATCACTCACTGCTGCTGGGATATTCATAACAAATCTGCAAGTTGTTGGATGGACCGTGAAGTTAACAGGAGATGGGTGCTTATTAGAGGTTTCACATTAAAATGCTGACAAGCTGGAGCTGCTGCATTGCACCTGTTGTTCGTGCTGCTGCTGTTGCAGCTGCCACCTCTATCCCTCAGTGCAAAGTCTGCATCTCTTTAGGAGCTGAGGTTCTGGAGAACTTAACTGTGAGCTCTTTGGAACAGCAGATTGTCTTCCTGTTGTGTAACAGCTACCAATGTTGTTGTGCCCATCAGGGCCTTATTAATTTATCATTAATAAATGATAAACCAAATATATGTAAAGGTAATCCAGGTGATTTAAAGTTTCTGCTGCTTCCAATGGGGGATTCAGGATTATCTGTTGGAATCACTTGTATTGTGTTGAACAAACCATTTACATTTACACTGTTAAGAAGAGAGTGTCTTGTGCTAACGAGAGAGGGTTTCTTTAATGATGTTCTCACTACATTGCTTAAACAAAAAGCGTTTCAGAAGCTTTTCATAGTTAAAAGTTAGCTGGTCTTTGTTTCTTATACTAGCCTTAACATTTCTCACTGTTTCTAGCATTGCCTGTATTCCACAGGAAAGATGTAAGTATATTAGCATAGAGAAACTTGTAGCATGTTTTATAGATTTATTTTGAACCTGCCTGCGTCAGACTTGTCTATGCTAATGTTCCCACCTGGGAAAGCAATGCTAACAAACATTCAACTTTTTTTAAACACCTCTGAAATCTGTCAGATCTTCTTTTGGTGAGTGATATATGTAAGCACCACACTCCCTGCGCAGCATTCTAGCAGTCTAAATAGAACAAGAAACAAACCAGAAGGTACAGGGAAGAGAGGACAAACCTGTCTATTTTTAGACAAGAATCAGGAGGTGGGTTTGGTATATTTTTTAGGATCAGGTTTGTGGCTGGTTTTTGTTGTGCAGGTTTTGTTTCTTTTACAGGTATGTATTTTTGACCTGAGATGTGACTTTGTTTAGAATCAGTTCAGTGTGCTCAGAGCAGTGAGGTGTCCAGACAATAAGAAATTTCATCTAGTCCTTCATTTGAGGAAAAAGGAACAGAGCACAGGTGTACAGCAGATCTTATGCTGAATGTCAGCTAGGAACATCAGACCCTTCACACGAAACTGGCATGTGTAAAGCAGGATGTTGGCTGCAATATGTAAAAAGTCTGGTTAGTGCAAATAAGCCTTTAGCTGGAGTAATGGGCCTAGTTCTTGATGCTGCAAGGCAAAAAGGCTGAGTGAGTCCTGGAATTCCAAAGGGGAGTGATGAGAATGATCAGACTCCTAGAAAAAAATGCAGGAAAGAGCTGGATAAGTGGATCTTGTTTCTTCTAGAAGAGATGACTGGTGGGACACATGGTAAGTTTTCAAAGAAGTAAAAAGTTGATACATAGAGGAGAGAAAGAAACTTTTATATTTCCATTGTGAGTGGGACAGAGAGTACTGAGCTGGAATTGTGACAGAGTATATCTAGATCAGTTATTAAGAAGAGTATTACTTAATAAGTGTAAGTTAAGTAGCTGTAGTCAAGCAGTGGAATAGACTGCTAAGGGTGGTTGTGGAGTCTCCAGCATTAACAAGGAATTGAAAAAGAATAGTTTGAAGAAGTAGTGACACATTGATTCAGCCTTGGAAGAAGAAAGGATTGGTGACTTCTCAAGGGTCTCTCTTGATTTTTTTTCTAAGTTATGTGGCTATTCATTTCTTCTTTTAGATTCAGAAATGAACATTGTGCTCAAGTGTGTATCTCCTATGTGTACTGCTTGAAATTGTACAGATGCAACAGCTTGTCTGCAGA
>JAVHNF010044763.1:0-12314 GCA_034783455.1 Micropsitta finschii
CCTCATCTGTCTCCGGACAGAACTCAATACATTCTAGTCGCTCTCTCACATAAAGAGCAACTCCACCACCTCGCTTTACTAGAGTCCCTCTAGTGTAAGTGTTGCTTTGCTCCCAGACTCTTTGGCAGTGACCCAGTTTGTTTCATCTAAGCCAAAAATAAACAAAGGTGCAATTCTGGAGAGAACTGATTTCAGGGATCACACCCAAACAACAACATGGATGAGTCTGGATCAGGTTTGGGTCTCTGCTCCAACATTATTCCTAGTTGCTACAAGCACTCAAACTCCATCACATATACCAGATAATGCAGTATATGCCCTCAGCCTCATAATCTTAAAACACAGCTATGCTAGGCTACCAAACTGCCCTTGTTGCAAACCTAAAAATTAATTACCCCTTACATACAATGTCAAGAGGAAACATAGGGCCAGGTGCTGTGCTGTGGAGATACAGCCAGCCTGCTCTGGAGGGGCAAGATCTGAGCAGTGTGGACACAAGCCACCCTGCACTTCTAAGGCCTGAGGTCTAGGGATCAGTCCCTGGAATAAACGCATTTAGCAGCAAAGCTACATCTATTAAAATGTGCTCCTCCAGACACAGCAGCCTATATCCTCCCACCGGTGCCAGCAACGCACAACACTGGTGCTTCCTTCCCCAGGTCACAGCACAGAGAAAAACTTTCTACTACTGGTACCTTTCTAAGCCAGTCAGTACACCAGAGGTGTCAGCAGTAGATATGGAAGGTCTTGTTTACAACTTGATCACCATTGTACAGCTATAACTTGCTCTGTACTGAACATAACTAAAATGGATTTCAATGTAGTATCTATGCATGATGATTGATTCTCCAATTTATTGGTTATAAGCTATTCTTCTTCAAGACTTACATCTTTCAGCCACTGCAATGAATATACACAGTGGGGGTATTCAGACTGCATGAAAAAAACATAAATCTGAAATTCCATAACTTTCAAGTGTTCAGCAGACAAAGAAACTATTTCTAGCTTTTTATAGGGCAATGTACAAATAGGTTTTATGACTGTCCTTTAGTTAAATGTAAAGGTTAATTTGGTTCTTGTTTCTGGATATGCAGCACCTGTTCTCATACAGGTATACAACTAGCTGTGTAAAAAACTGCACATATAGGTCTATACATAGAAAGTATGCATACAGCTACTTTCATTTCACACACAAACAATATCTTCTGATTTTATTTTGGACGATGATTTATTCTGGTAATAAATTAATGGAGACTGGAAGTTATACGAAGAGTTATCTATCCCCAAGAAATAAAGCCATAGTACTTTTTTGTTCTTCCATGGATTATATTCTGATCTTTATAATGTATCTTGGTCATTCACTCAAGCCTATAGAGCAATAATGCCAAAGTCAGACTTGCTCATTATGCAATGTTTAACCAGCCCATTAGCACTGGGAAGTCAGAGAAATAAAGTCATGAACACTCCATTATTCCTCCTGGGAATAACGACTAATAATAACTAATAACGACTAATAAATTCCGACTGGGACCTGACTGCATTTCAAACACCTGTTCTGAGAAATCACTGTTCTGATTAGCCTGGTGGAATTGCGAGGCCAGAGACATATGAGAAAGGGCTTTCTGAAAAGATCCAGACTCAGCAAAATATTACCATCGTTTTTAGACAGATTGTTTGTTTTACTTAGAACAAAACTGAAACTTACCGAGATCTAGGTAGATGCCTGGAACAAATGAGTTGAGAAAAAACATAAGAATAACACAGCCAAGCACAGTCAGGCATTTGATGAGAAGAATTTTGTCTGTTATTCTGTGCTGTAGACAGGGAGGGAAAAATAATAACTGTATTAAACAAGGAGCTATCTATTATGCATAGAGTTCACAAAAGTAGGTGTGAAGTGCAAACTCCTGCTCCTGTATCATGTATTCCTCTTCAGCATAAAAGGCAGAACTATTAGAACTGAAGCACTTCACGCATACCTATAAAAAACTTGAATACGTGACCAAATGTGATCTGATACAAGTAGCTAACACCTGCCTGCATACATTCAGCTGTGTTTAGCTACCCTCATCACAACTTCATTTCAGTAGTACAAGTAGGGTTGAAATGCAATTCCTACTTGAGAGGGCACTCCAGGCACTCTGTGATGTCATGATGCTGGACAAAATCACCCTTTTCTGCACTTATGCTTTGAAAATCTATAAACTAGATTAGAGGTTAAGATCTTTCATGCATCCTGCACAACTCTCCTGGACATGCCAATCCTGTAATCTTTATGGAGTTTCTAGACTTCCTTGCCCAGCTCCTGCACCCCTGTGCTGAATTCCTCATGTTCTCATCCTCAGACCCAATGCTTTCCACCATGACTCCGCTTCTCTGCTCTGATCTTATCTCACTTTGCTACCAATCCAGGGAATCCCCATCTCCCACCCTGAGTCCTGACCTCGATTCACATACTGCAAAGCTCTACTAAAGTACGTCTCTGATCTTTAAAAAGGTTGTCTTTAATGCAATGCCTTGAAAAAGGTGTAAAACCTAATAAGAAATTCTGTTGGTTTTGTTCTGGTTTGGTGTGACAGATACGACAGTGATGTCCCAGTCAAGGACTTGAGCTCCCAAACATCACAGTCGTCACTGGCATCATTAGTGATGCCAGTGAGGTGGAAGGATGTGACGTTTAGACAACTAAATTTAGGTGTAATTAATCCCACTGCAGAGTTTACATCTCATCAGACCTTCAACATAAAGACTTAGCCAGTGTTAATGTGTGCACATCAAAGAGAACAGGATTTATTCAAGTGGTTTATTCCTCTGTAAATAATAAAGCAGTCATGTCACAGACAGTGTAGTACACTATAGAGTCAGAATTCAGTACATCAGCAGGAGTGCACCCTATCATCACACATCACGGTTATAAACAACCTATTGACACCTTCTGAGTCTTTCTGACCAAGAAAACACTACTGAATCATTTATTGATCCTTTAAATTATATTTTTCTAAGGAACAAAAGCATAAAACCTAACAAAACCTAACAAAACCTCACAATGTAGTTTAGTAACCCCATCCCACTGGGAAGCCAGCCAGCTTGTCTGACAGCTTTTCTGCTATCCTGAGAGTTATTAATTTGCATTAGATTCAAAGCACTCTCTCTGTATAAAGGCATAGGTGCGCACATACTGAGAAAAACTGCCATCTACTTACTTTTTTCTGGAGTTCCTGAATATTTGTTTCCCAGTTTTTATCTTCTTGTGAAATTTGCCTGAAAGAAAAGGATACCTGCTTTTTTCCAGAGTGAAATTAAAGCTTTGCCAAGAGGGCTAGAATAAATCCCTCTCATCACAAACAGATCAACTTTTCCCCATGTAGAGTAACTTGTAAAACAAAGGAATCACGGCCTTCTTACAGCCATCATCAAAACTCCCATGAGCATTCACTTAAGACTCCACTTTTGTAACATGCTCCACTAATACAAAAACTCTTTGGTTCATGCAGAGTCCCCACAGGCTAACCTTAAGTTCCCTCTGCAGCTGTATGTTGGTTATAAGCTGTGATGCACTGTTGTGCCACGTAAAAAATGTAGTCATTCAGCGAAGTGGTTTGAAGTTCAAAGATAATGTCATGTTCATTTGGAATATAAGCATGAGCAACGCACTCCCAGATACACTTTGTGTCCCTACATCCCTATCTCAGCTGTAGGCAGGGTGGCAATATATAAAGAAAGAGCAGGTGGGAATGTTTTTAGGTGGGGAAGAAGCCTTATAGCTCTAAAGCTGCGTTCACTGCCTATCCCACAGTTTGGAAGGCAAACAAAACATGCCTCATGAATTGAGCAGGCATGCTGCAAAATAAAAAGAAACAATAGGAGGCAGATAAAGGCAGGAAAATCACTGATGGAAACACAGGATTTTCTTTCCAAAGAGTTTGGGCACAGTCTTCGCTTTTCCTGACTGCTTTTATCACCTGTATGAAGAGGCCACTGGACTTACACATGCAAAAGCCCTTTATCCACTTACATTTGGTATCCTGCAAGGCCCGAGTTCTCAAAGAGCTCAGAAATAAGGAGCTTTCAGGTTGGCACCTTCCTAAATAGGCTCACTCACTGTATGTAAACGGTGTCCATCGCCACAGAGATTTTGCTGAAGGCATTTGCTCTACACATGAAACTCTGACACCGTTCAGAGGAATAGGGTTAGGACTCAGATCTCCCTGTGTAGTCAGGGAAGAGGGATAAGCCCCATAAGTGGGATGAGGGAGAGGCAGGAGTACTAATGCAATGATTTAATGCGCCTTCTGTGAGCAGGCAGTCCCAGTGTCTGAACTTCAGTCTCTGATAGTCCATTCCCTGCCTACTACGTTTTATAAAATGCTTGGAAAAAAACACTTTGTACATCATCATCTGCACATCAGCAGTGTAAGACAATTAATCAGGGATCCCAGTGCCACGCCGTAAATCCTGGCACCTTGTGTCAGTGACACTTGAAAGACAAAATGTGAGAATCTGTCTATTACGATACGCTTTAACTCGGGCAAAATCACTTTGGTTTTTCAGTGTGTTTGGGAACATCACTACTGGCAGCCCAAATGGCCCAGCTTCAGGGTCTGATCCCCATCTCACTGATTTGGTCATAGAATCATAGAACAATTTGAGTTGGAAAGGACCTCAAGATCATTCAGTTCCAAACCACCTGCCATGGACAGGGATGCCTCACACTAGACCACATCACCCAAGGCTCTGTCCAACCTGGCCTTGAACACTGCCAAGGATGGGGCAGCCACAGCTTCTCTGAGCACCCTTTGCCAGTGCCTCATCACCCTCATAGGGAAGAACTTCTTTATATCTAACCTGAACTTCCCCTGTTTAAGGCTGAACCCATCACTCTTTTTCCTGTCACTACAATCCCTGATGAAGAGTCCCTCTCCAGCATCCCTGTAGTCCCCTTCAGACACTGGAAGCTGCTCTGAGGTCTCCACGCAGCCTTCTCTTCTCCAGGCTGAACAGCCCCAGCATTCTCAGCCTGTCTTCATACGGTCATGCACATTAACTTGGACATTTTCCAATGATAAATGGTCACATATGTAAAATCAAAACGGAGCCTTCAATAGACTTTTCCCAATAGCACAGGAAAATAATGTCCCCACTACTTATTCTATTATCACAGACTAATTGGAAGACCTGGAAAAGTTCCTCTGTGTCATTAGCTGTCTATGAGACGAGAGAGCCGCAGCAGCTCAAATTCTTCACCATGATGGCTATCGCAGCACAGGAGGGGTCTGAAGTCCAGGCTGGAACTTTACCACTCCCAATGCACAGGAGCTGTGCCGTGGTGAAATATCCCCCACTGAAACCATTACGTTTAGAAACCCAAACACGGAGAGACCTCCCACTAACTCGGCAGATCCTTTTGAAAGTTGGCACTGTCAAAACAAACACAGTCGCCTGTAGCACCCTTCCACCGCTCCTGCTGACAGCGCTAGTGAGGAGGAGGAGGTGCTGAGTACTTTGTTATTATGAGGAGGAGGATAGTGTTGGGAAAGGTGTTGGGTTTGACACAGAAGTATCAAGAGCAGGAAAGCGAAAGTCAAGGAAATCAGCCTTGTGCCATCTCAAACTGCTCGTGCACTTAAACCTACAAAAATCAATGACTCTGCTTTCACAGGAGTCTCCACATAAACCTGAGGGAGCGTACAGCACGAGTTGCACCAGATGGAGAGTCACGGGAAGTGAAGAGTGAGACAGGAGCAGTGTTGGTATCTATCAGCTACATCAAACGCAGAATTCACAAACAGTAATTAGGGCTGTTCACATCTAGCCCTGCCTTTTGCGGCTGCGGCTGCAGCGTGGAGGGAGAGCCAGCACAGGGAGAACAGCACAGCGTTATAAATACATCTGCAGGTAGTAAAAGGATTGTTTATTCTCTTATGGATTTGTGCCTTTTATCTGAGTGAAAATCTGGTAATGCAACAGCCTGAATTTTAGGCTACAAGTTGTTTTTTCCCTGGTCCCACCTCTTCAAACCTGTTTAATCACAGTGGTTTGTCTCTGTCCTCCCTCCCAAAACCAAAGCCCTCCCCAATCTGCATTGAAAACCTTCTCACAAAGAAAACTGAAGGGAAATAATTTTTGTGCAACTTATCCATCTTTCAAAGCAGCTTCTGGCAGGAGGGAGCTGAGAGTGATGAGCCCATAGAATAATAAATAATAACAATATTGAGCAGCTCTGCAGAGCAAATATACATTGAGAAACTTTTCCTCTTGAGTGCCTGACATTATTAATTTGTTCTCCAAATACACTAGTGAGGGAAGCCATCCCATTTTTACAGACAGGGAAAGTGAGCACATAGATTACAGTAATTGTTTAAGACACAGAAGGAGTCAGTTCCAGAAAGAGGGCAGAACAACTCACAGGAGATCACAGTCCATATCCATGGCAATATTTGGACAGAGCCCTGCCACCACAATTGCTATCAGCAAGTGACACGCGCCTGCGGGGTTTTGACACCCGTGAATAATATCTTCCTTGAACTGCCCTTCCCTATGGTCCAGGAGGAGCGTATCTTTGGCCTTAAGAAGCAGGAAAGGCTGAACAGAAGTTCCTGTAATTATTGATGACAGAAGTATTTCCAACCACTTCCCAGCTTCTGCTTAAAAGGGTTCAAACTCACACTAATCTACTGCCTAAGTAATATGTGACATCCCAACAACCCATTTGGAGCTGCACAGACACCCATCTGGGACACCCTTTCCCAGCACTCCTGTATGGGAAAGCAGCAGTTGTGTTTGCAGCCCCATTACTGCACAGCAGAGATTTCAGATGAATTGAGGGGAGGGGGAGAAGACCTGAACTGACTTGCTGTATTCACATGAAATGGTTAGTGAATGACCTTGCGTCCAACCTTCTAACATCTAAGACAAAAGCATGGAAAAGCTGAACAAAGGAAAGCAGGAAAGCTCACTGAACAGGGGGTGTGTGGAGGGGGAGCTGGGTTTTGTTTGTTTGCATAGAGATAGAAATCGAGGTTGATAAGCAGCTAGCTTAATTTTAAGCCTCTTCCTGTTTTATTGTACTCATAGTAGAGTCACCAAAGTAACAACAATTTCCAGGACCAGCACAACACCAAAAGCAGGTCAAACTCCTGCTTGCCACACTCACACTAATGAGCTCTCAGAAATCAATGGATTTAGGGATTCCTGTGCGGACAAACAGCACTTGCTCCAGGTTCCCCTGATAATGGCTTGGTATAGAAACCAACCTTCATCCCCTCTTTTCCTTACAGGATTTCTTAGGAGCCAGATTATAATGCAAAAGGAACCCAGGCAGAGGGATGGCTCTTCTGTGTCACCTCCTGCTTGCTCTAGGCAATTGCTCGCACTGGCACACCAGTATGATACAGCACATGCTGATGCTGAGGCTGTTGCTTTTGCTTTTTAGAGCTATTGATTTCCTGCCCTTTCTTGTAAAGGATTCTGTGAACTGGAAGCAGTTAAAGGTTAACTGCAAAGATTTCATTAAAAAGAATATTTTAGAATTGTTTAAGATCCTAAATCATTAGTAGTTAAATGCCCACACCTAAGAATTGTACTGAGATTTATGTCTTTAGGCAATGAAGTTCCAAGAGTTACCTGCCAATATGAGAGCCCCAGAATCTGCTCACTCTGCTGCAGCTCAGCACCCGCAGGCAGCCCCCAGCTCTACATCAGGTCCTGGCAGTTGTGCTGGTCACAGGAGATCCTCCACTTGGGATCTCACTAATAAGAGGAAAAAGAAATGGGTTGGAGTGGTTGGCACAGGCTTCAAGTATTCAAAGTCTGGCATTTTGGTGAGAATGAGAAGTCAGAAGGAGACGTGGGAAGGAGGGGAAAACAAGTCTGTACCACCAGCACTCCAATTCCTGGCAACTGCATGACCATGTAAGAGCAGGGAGATGTGAGTCTAACCCTGTGGTAGAGAGACAACATCTCCACTAGTCAACATCAACAACTCCTGGTGGGGTGCCTGGGGGAAAGGGCTGGCGAGAAGGAAGAAGAAACATTAAAGGGACAATATGCACTGAACATTCCTGCCAGAGGGTAAGAGAAGTGGATTGCTGCCCAAAACACAGTGCGCACATATGTGTGCATGCGTGGAGGGGGAGTTTACATACATCTTGCTTACAAGCTGTAACATTATAAACTGACATTTCTGTTACTGCGGTTGTGTTTCCCCATTTATGCTCCTTTTACTCTCATTTTCTTTGCTTTATGCACAAACTTTGGCCTCAAAGAGGAAAGTTTGTTGCCTGAGAGCACCAAGGGGAGTCCTCCCGCTCACCTGGGGATCTGTGCAAGTATGTGTGTTAATTTGAGGAGGAACCTCCTGACATCGAAAGCCAGCATCCGCTGCTGCTGACAGCACCTGGCAGAAGGGCTACATCCTGAGCATCCTTTGGCAGTTGTTCCGTGAAGCAGCTACAGCAGAGCTACAGTACAGATGGTCCTTCATTTGGGGATGTTTGGATCCAGACCTTTCATTTGGGTCTGTCTGAAGGGAAATTGCCTTCAAGATATGCAAATATTTTGGTTTTAAAGCTATACAGACATTGCTCCACTAATTTCCCTTCTCTCCTCTGGTGCCAGTTCCACCTCTCATCCAGGCAACGCAAAGGCTTCCCCTATGTAACCAAAAGATTCTCTCCTCCTTTCAGCTTACACCACCACACAAACCCTAATACTGATGACACAGCCACGGGGACAGGCTATAGGGACAGAGCAGTCCAGAAGTCTCAGGGGGGCTAAAGTTCCCTTGGGGACACTGAAATGAACTGCTACTCTATGCTGGGGCTTAACCAGCTCTGTGCTGATGGATTTGATGAGGAGCAGCAATGAGGGGCATGATGTGATATTTAAAACATACCCAGTAGGTTCTATCCCCAACAAAGGATGCAGCCACAATGGGTTCATTCAGTCTTCTTAGTCATTAGAGTATTTTCAGCATTAGTTTTTAAAGATTTGTTCTACCTCCTGAAGAATTGCTTCTCAATGCAAAAGCAGGCTGATGAATACATCTCCCCTTTTCCTGCTGAATACAACTTTGAAAAACATAATGCTTCTCATCTTATTTCCTCTCCAAGTCCAAACAAGCCAACCAAATCCTGCGGCATACCTATCAATACAAACAAAAGATGCAGAGGTGGGGTATTTTGTAGCAGAAATAAACACAGTTTAAGGAATGATTTTCCTTTTGTAACAGCTTAAGGTCCTTCAAACTTGACAGAATTGATTACTGAATCAAAGCAAAGGAAGGCAGGGAATGGAGTTTTCTTGCATACACCTGTAACGTTATATACTCTTGTCTGCTACAGGGAAAGAAGGGAAATGCTTGAGCTGTCGGTAAGGAAAACCCAGTGAGGAAAAAGAAGAAGGGATACCTTGGGATTAGCTTTAACGTAACATCCTACAGTATGTTTGCTTTGCTTTTCTTCTCCATCTCGTATTTCTTCCTGGGATCGGTCCCCAGCCCTGCCGACCCTCCCAGGAGTCCAATGCCCCTTTCGTGTATTGCACGAGTGGCACTGAGACTATGGCAGCTTCAAAACATAAAAGGGAAAAAAAGAGTCTCCCTCAACGCCATCATCATTTTTAAAGAAGGCAATTGATGTCGCCTGAAGCAGCAGCTATGAAGCCCAATTATACCACATTTCATTCAAGTGTCAAAAATTGGAATAATAGTAAGCAACAACGAGAAGCGTATATAGGAAATGATGCTGCCATCTTCTTTTGTTTGGGCCACGTGTTTCCATAAATTCATGCTTCGAGCAGACCCAGTGCCACATTCCTTCAAGGACTTTCTTGTTCGCTATTGTTTTCAGTTCTTAACAATTGGCTTCCCTGAGTACTTGCCTCGTGTTGACAGTCGCTCACAGAGCCTCCATATGCTCTCCCTACTTGGGTAGTCAATCATTTGTGAATTAGCTCCCCAACCAAATAGCTACAAGAGCCTGGGAGTGTTTATCCATTGATGGTGTTTTGAGTGAGTGGATTGCTTGCAAAAGGTGTCAGATTAAACATGCACAAATGAATTTATTCACACAATAAGGATTGCATAGGCAGAAACAGAGAGACAAGCACTGGCCTGAGTTCACACTGGGTTTCTGCTGGGTTTTTTTTCCCCCTTTGTTTTGTTGTGGTTTAAACCATGCTTAAAGTAAGATGTCCCTGGACTCCAGAAGGCTTCAGCCACCTGCTTACCTAAAATGGGGTATTTGGAAAGAGGCTGGAATCTTGGCTGGAAGCAAGAGAGCGGCTCCACGGGCTGCGGCAGTGTGGAGGACAGAAAGGTTAAAGCAATCAAAGACATCCTGATGGCACGTTTGTCTCATCTTAGATCATGGAGGTGCCTACTGCAGCCCTGCAAAGCACATTCCTCTTTGCATCAGCAATATTCCTGCATTCCCAGCTGCATGGATAGGGCCTTTACAGCCCCCTGACAAAGAACACGAGCAGCATTTGCACATGATGCTATGTATGATCTCAGACAAAAGCAGTCCTTCTTTTAAGATCTGCCTCAAAACACCAACACAATACTTTCCTTAACAGTCATTTGGGGGGAATTGAAAGATCTTTTAATACTGGCCAACACAGCCTAAATCAAGCAATGCCAACCTGCAGAAGAGCCAAGCTTACAGCAGCAGAGCTGCTCCAAATCAGGATTTTCACTTGCCCATCACAGACACTGCCTAATTCAGACCTGGACACAGGGTTTAAACACAGAACTGTGGTGAACTTTATAAGAAAAGGGCAAAAAAGTGAGGCAACAAGACTGTGTCTGATGATCTCACTTTACAGCCCAGGTTTATGCTGAAAGATGACTAACAAACATATCCACAGGGGTTCCATAGTTGTCACCTTTACCTGACTTTAGAAATTACCAGTAGTCTATTTATAAGCAACAAAAAATATACACATTTTAACTCCCAGTTCAAAGCAAATGTCAGTGGTGATGAGAGAATTGAGCTGATTTCTTTTCTTCTCATGAATCATTGTCACAATAAAGAGGCTGCGTGACAACTCTGCCCTTAGCAATCATTGAAAAACCCAGCTCCTTTGAAATCATGAGTTGCCTGGTCCTTGTACTGATAGTACTCAGTGGCGATGATGACAATGATGCACAGGGAGAAAAGTAACTTAGCTGCTTGTCATAGTTCTTCCTTCAGCTGACTTCCAGCAGCATTTACTATTCTGGATTAATAGAAATTAAAATATTAAAGACTTACTCATTAAGGTGTGCAGATGTGATTCACAGGGAACTAGTGAGAAAATGCTATTTTTAAGTGGAGATCTCACATTGAAGAATACTTCAAGACAGAGCTTCCTGAAAGAAACATAAAGTACTTGTTTATTCAGTGTCGGTTGGAATAACAAAACCCTGTTTTATTGGTAATAGTACATCAGTACCTAATTTTCCTTAAGTTTTCCCCTTCTTCCGAATTCATGAACAAAAGTTAAAGCACTCCAAGCAAATGTGCAGTGCCAGGGCTAGTAATGTAAGGACTCAAGTGGAACTGCCTGGATTGTACATTAAATAAAAGGCAGGGAATGAGCACTGAGTGAATTTTTATATGTTCACGTTACAACAAACTAGTCCAAGATTCTGACCCCTGGCACTGGAGAAATCTTCCCAGTTTTGATATTTTCAATAAAATAATTCCCAAGAGGGCTGGAAAAAAAACCACTCTCTCTCTCTCCTTCTCTCTTTCTTCCAATAAAATGAGCCCCCATCTGTATTATGAAAAAGAAGACTAATAATTTGATAGTGTTCTGAAGTAGCTTTTATAAAGCTTTTGCTTGGGATTTAATATTGCTCAGGAAGTCCATCAGATTTGCACGGCTTTGCTGGAGACAGAAATGTGCAGCACTGAATGTCAGCTCCTGGCTCGTGCAGTCAACAGCTAATACATCAGCAAAGGTAACGCTGAAGGTGATGTGCTCAAATCTTCAACAGCCGACCCAGGCTGCAGTGGAAAGAATCAGAGAGAAGCTGATTTCAATAGTGTGCTCTGGGTGGGTCCCAGCTGTAAGAAGTGGCCTGCTAAGTATGAAATGTGTTCCCTTCACTGAAATGACTCCAGAACATAGAATCATGGAATGGTTTGGGTTAGAAAGGCCCTTAAAATCACCCAGTTCCAACCCCCTGCCACAGGCAGGGATGCCTCACACTAGACCATGTCACCCAAGGCTCTGTCCAACCTGGCCTTGAAAACCACCAGGGATGGAGCATTCACAGCTTCCTTGGGCAACCCATTCCAGTGCCTCACCACCCTCACAGTAAAGAATTT
>JAVHNF010044763.1:12414-30592 GCA_034783455.1 Micropsitta finschii
CACAGTAAAGAATTTCTTCCTTAGATCCAATCTAAACTTCCCCTGTTTCAGTTTGAACCCATTACCCCTTGTCCTGTAGCTGCAGTCCCTGATGAAGAGTCCCTCTCCAGTATCCTTGTAGGCCCCCTTGAACATCTCTGCTTTCAGGGCCTGGATGGTAGGAAGGCTTCTTGGCTGAGTCCCTCCAAGCTGACCGTACACAAATATCGGAGTACCTCATTACTTGAAGAAAGAAAACTGTAAGAGAATAGGGCAGCAGTGTGTAATAACAAATAGGTGCATGCCATCAAAACAATTAATGTCACTCTGCAAGGTTTCCAGAAATACATCAACAGAGGGAACTCATAGATGGCTGCTTTTCAGTGTGGTTTGGAAGGGGTAGGATGGGCAAATCCCAGGCTGAGAGATGGGAAGGACCAAAAAAGAGGAAAAAAAAGTGTATTTATTTCCTTCTGAACTTGCTCTTTACAAAGGATCACAAAATAAAATTGGGCATGGGCAGCCAGGGCAAAGATTGAATCAGAGGATGGATGTTCTAATGCTACAGATACACCAAGCTGACCCCTAATGCCATAATGCTGGGTACAGGGCCAGGTTTTCCAAGTGCTCAGCACCAATTAAGGCCAGGCTTGCAGAAAACGTCCTTCCCAGGAGGGCCAGCAAAGCAGAAAGCATTTGGCTCCCTCTTGATGTTTGCAGCAATGTTTTTAGAAGACCTTCTTTTCCTGGCACGCTGCCTTCTTTCTATACCTACTTATTTAAACAGGACTTTAAAAGTTTGAATTATCATCTCCCTGATTCTCAGTTTCCAGTCATTAAAATGGGAATAAAAATAAACTTCTGTTATGGTAGAGGAGCAAGGGGGATCAAGAGGTGCTTAATGCTCAGACACTTCACTGCTAGGGGTCAGATAAGGCTCTGATTTTTGCACCAGCAATTCCTGTTGTGGTGTTACCCTTCATTAACTACTTAAACATTCAGAATAGAATCAGATCCTAAGGCAAAAGTGCTCTTTGCTCTCAGAAATCCTCCACTTCCCAAATGACTGAGCTGCACTGCTCGCTGAAACCATCTCCCCCTTCCAGAGATCAGTCTTTACTCCCTTCCTTCACCTCTGGTTTGCCCTGAGCTTTGTCCTGCTTTTCTCAAGCAGACAGCTGATCAGCTTGAAGAGCATTACACTGATAGGTTTATGGGCGTGTGAGTATATATTCTTATATATGCATAATAATATGTGCGTATATGTTTAACCAGTGTTATTGCTGGGAAAGGATGGACACACAGCTTGAATGTAGCTCCTGTCATTTTTAAACGTCAGGTAGCTGGATGCATCAGAGACCAGCACTTGCTCAGTGACAGAAAACAGACTGTTTCTAGGGTTGTTCTTGCCCTCATTGGCTCCTTGGACATAACGATGACCCAGTGTACTGTAACTCACAGTGATGCTGGCAGGCAGCAAACACTGTTGGAACCTATGCCAAGAGGAGAAAAGACTGTTCTTTTGCTCTTATGTTTTCAAGTACAGTCTTGTGTTTGCCTTGTTTATCACTAGTCAGTTGAAGGGATAGAAGAGGTGAATTCACCACATACAGCTCTTGTTGCTTTTTCCTATAAACATGCACAATCCCTTTTACAGAAGTGGCCATTTCCAAGGTTGTGAGCCTGTCAATGAAGTTCTGTGGTATCTCCCAGCTCTGGCAAGGCACCACTTTGGGTCTGAGTAAGTCCCATGCACAAAAGAAGGCCATGCTGTACATGTGGAAGATCTGAGGAGCTGATGAGATACCCCATAGGAGTGTTGTAGAGGTTGGGGGTTCAATGCTGTGAATGGTACCCTGGACAAAAGCTGCCAATGAACAGCATAGATAAATGGTATCATTTCCATCTCTTAAGGGCAAGAATAAGTGGAATTATTTCATCACCACAAAGAGCTCTCCACCATACTGACTCCCTGTAAAATATTTGAAGGCTTGTGCACATCTGAAGGAAGGACTCAGGATAAAAGAAGGATCCTCCTCTGTATTTTAACAGTGACTTCTGAAGAGCAGTTACCATGTTCTACTTCAGAAGTACATTTCTGCATGCGTACAGGTGTAAGAACTTTCATCAAGTTTGGAGAGAAAAGCCAAAAGCTTTTAACATTACTCAAGGACAGAGTGGTTGAAGTGGTATTTCCTTTTCCCTGTTTTAATCAACTGCTCCTGTGCTCCTGTGTACGACTTCAGACAGCCCTGTTTCAGGAAAAGCCCTTTGCTGAGGAGGAAATACATATTCACAGCATCTGTTAATCTCTTAATAGTTTGCTAAGCAAACTGAGCTCTGGTGCAGAGCCTGGTAGATGCAGTGCAAAACAGTTACTTCTGCTCCTACACTGACAAACAGCCTCCGTGGTCTGTGGTGCCCACTTCTGATTCTGTCACGGGTTGCCTCCTCTTCAGGAAGTTTTGCTCTCACTGGGACACCTCATAACAGCATCATTTTACCAGTGGAAAGTTTTAGCATTTTCCAATACCTGAGTTTAGAATCAGAAAATAACACTGTGGCTTTTATGATGCCTGTCACATACTGATCTGTAGCTTGTCCTCTGGCCTTAAACAGATGAGCGGCACAATTCTCACCTTCTCTTCTAATTAAGATGAGGTTTCGGATTAGATTCTTCTCCCTATCAAGCTGATAATATTCAAGCTGAACTATGAGCTCCTTCAGTCACTCCTCTTCCAGTTCAGCCATCTCCATCCATCCTCTATAGTATCCCAGAAGACCAGCCATTACATTTTACTTCATGCCCCCTCTCTGCTGTGTCTGAGGGGCCGAGACTGGGGAGACACTAAGGAGAAAGGGCTCCTGTACTCACAGATAGTCAGGCAAAGCTAACAACAGGTTCTTGTTCTACAGCTCCTCCACCTCCAGGTCTTAACATGAAATCAGTGCTCTTCACTGAGTGCAGGATATTGAGGGATTGAGCTTTGATGTTGCCAGTCACCCTGTTGTCTCACACCTTATCTAGTGTGGGGTATCTAGTCTATCTAAGCCAACCCATAACTTATCTAGTGTTTTACTCTGGATGAATAGAGTCTGTAGTCTACTTTGTAGCTTTCAAGAGGAGGTTTTCCTCCAGGACAACAGCATACCTGGAAATAGAAATTACCAGCAAAAGAAGGTTGCCAGAGGCCTTGGCATAAGTCATGAAGTAGGATCCCAGACTTGCTAACTAGCAGGAGCTTCTCCTAGCTTTCTGCCCTGGCAGTTGGATCTGACACACAAACCTCTTCCAGGCACATCCAATCCTTGGTTTTATGTCAAAAGCCAGACCAGGGCTACAACCAACTTTTGGCCAAAACACAGTTCTGAACAAGGACTTGGAGCAATGCTGTATTTCCTTTTTAACCCAAATGTTGAAGTAACTTTGCACAGACTTTCTAGGTTTCTCAAACTCAAAAATAAAGTGTGGATCACCTCTCAGTGCACTGACTTCACAGCAGTTTTCCTTAACTAGTACCAGTTTTATAGTGAACTTAATAGTGAACTTAATGAATAGCTAACCTAGGTAACAGAATGAAGGCAAAAGGGTCATGGGGAAGATAAAAGATGGTCAGAAAACAACAAATATGGAGTGAAGACAGACACAGAATGAAGGAAAATACTCAAGTCTTAAGAGAATGGTGACAGGAATTGCAGTCATAGTTGGAAGTGCTCATGTGTTACCTCATTTGGGTCTCGTGGGCCAATATCTCTCTCAACTGTCTTATCATTTCAAGACTAAAGCAAGGAAGGCTTTGGGTTTTCAATCTTATTCTTGGTGCGTTCTTCCTTTTCAGGAAGTTCGGTGGTTTGTTTTTGGGGTTTATTTAAATTACCTTCATCTTACTTTCCCCATTCCCCATTTGGTCACTGTTTGAACAAGAACAAATTCCCAGTCTCCAAAGCCCATACGTGATTTTGATGGAGCGATCCCAAATTACCTAATCTCAGCCCACATGCCAGGGCACATTCAGAGTTTAACATCTCTTTTTTCTACCGTGGAATTGGGCACAGAAACTGCTTCTTGGCTCAGATGTAAAAATAATACTCAAAACACCAAGGCCAACCCCTGCACAATGAGTCTCCATATGTAGCTAGGCACTAACAAGCAAGTAAGAAAATGATGTATTTGAAGCCTCACTTCTGGTTTAGGCATCACTTTGAAGCAGCGTAACCAGAAAAGTGTTGTCTCCATCCCAATTTTTCAGATATCAGTATTAAAAAATGATTATAATTATGCATTCGGAAAGCTGGATGGGGCCATGCTACACTGAAGCAGATTTTCCAATGTAATTAAAGCTTTCAGCTGATTCCTTCCGACTGCAATTGTTATTTCAAATGTGAATTAATAAATCATGTCCATCTAGTTAAGAATTAAAATCAGTCTCAAGTATTCCTGCTTAGAGCTGCAAACTTAAAGAGAGGGAGGGATGAATGCTCCCAAGAAAGTCTCAGTGGGGAGAAGAAGGCAAGAGAAAAGAAGGGAAGGAGGAAACCCCTTGTCTTATTTAGGCTTTTCCAGGCATCTAAGAAACACACAGGATGAAGTTACAGGAATGACACATATGGAAGCATTTTTCCAGCTTTATACCAAAACAATATGCAAATAGTCTACCCCTACTTTCACTCATGACTGGCTGCAAATACAAAATTCAAGCTGAATAATGTTAACTGCCCACATGCTCTGCTCTAAAGGATCCTCAAGGGCTTCTGGTCTCTTGTGGTATACACAAAGCACTTTAGCTATCACAGTGAATTAGTGTAAGGCCTGGTAATGCACCTTTAAGTATGTGAGGCCTTTTAAGGCACTTAGAGGTCAAGTCTGTGGCTATATAAAGTACAACCTTTGGAACATTTATTTTCACTTGCCCATCTAGAGGCTCGGATGGCACGCAAAGGCGGTGTTTAATTTCATAAGAGCCCTTCAGATTCCAAATTGTCAAAGTCATCAACTGGCTCTGATAGCCAACCCAAGCTTACAGTAATGTAATAAAGCAAGGTAAATATTGGCAATGGCGCGGCAACTGCTAAGCATGGTTGCTCGTTCCAGAAGTAATTGTCATTGTGAAAGAAAGTTGTCATTTTGGACCTCGAAAGAGCACAAGGCACAAGGCAAAGCAAGTCCAGATGGGCCTCTTCCCTGGAACATAAACACAGGCACTCTGTCCAGCCTCTTCCACATCTCTCAGGTAGCCCAGGCCAAGAACGGTAGCTCTTGATAGGTCATCGATCAAAAGTTCCCTTTGAGGAAAGGACTTCCAGTGCAAACATTAAGTGGTTCTACAGACAAGACAACAAAGAGACGCTCAGGCAGAAGTCATCTGAGATAAAACGGGACCCTAAGAAAGGTTTTGGGGCTGTAAAAGTTAAACAGATGCCGCGCTACCTCCTCAGTCACCAAAGCAGCATGTTAAAAAACCATGAATTTTCACAGATCCACTTACAAATAAGCATGGTTTTGCCCTGAATATTGGAGTGCTTTTCTTCCTGAGAGCAAAAATCCAGTGTGAAAGGCCCAGGATGCCACTGCTGGGAGGGAACAAGAGCTGCCATGTGCATGCCTGAAGACACCTGAGCTTCCCGAGCTGGACGGCTCTGCCACGCTGCGGGGCCAGCTCTGCTCCTAGCACTGAAACACTCACGGTCTTTCCCTGCTCTGCTGGGAGGTCCCTTGGAGAACACACCTGATCTGCTCCAAACAGCACCTTGTCCACTCCCCCTGCAGAGCCTTCCCCTCTAGCACCATTCCCTTGTGCTGCTCAGGAAGTGATGTGGTTTTGCCTTCAGTGAGTCCTGGATGACCAGCAATTAAAATCCAAATGGAAAGCATAGAAGAATAAAAGGACAGAAAGCGCAATTGCTACTTGTGACTCACTGAGGTATTAGCAGAAACAGTCAAAGAACTGTTTAACAGAGGTCACTGCACTATGTCAGTTGTTTTGCTACTTCCGTGTGTAGCTGCAACAATGCTAAAGCCAAAGAAACAACTTGCTGGGCAGAGTGAGATTACAGTGCAGGTCTGGATGTATATGCAAGAGCAATATCTGCCTTCTCATGTACCTTCCAGTGCATCGAAGTGTCTTCTCATTAGTCCACATTATTTAACTCATATTCATATTGAAGAGGGCTTAATCTATTGATACTTACAAGGAAGATGAACAGTTAGGAATCTAGTCTTATTGATCTGGATATACATAATGCAAATGAACAAATGATGCGACAAATAACACCAAGAGAGGATGTTTGTTGGCTAATGTCATGTACACAGTGTGTGGTGATACTGATCAATGTCTTACAGGTTTTGTATAGAATTCTGAGCTGCTTCATCACACAGTAAGTGCCATTTTGGAGTTCTGACCATCACTGAATGCTTGTCCTTGCCCTGAAAGCTCCCAGTGTCAGGCATGATTCTATTACTTGCTGACTCTGTAGGACACAGCTTGCTGTGAAAGCTACACTGTTCACTCAGCTCTTCAGTGCTCACACTACCAGCTCAAACCCAAGTGGGTAAAAGAGGGAGAAAACCAAAAATCAGCTGCATCTCTGAGGAGAAATACTGAGATTTAAGTAAAGATGTCACTTGCTTGACATCTGGGAATGGGTGGGTACAAGGGATGTTCAGAGAGCTAACTTCCAGCAGTGGGCAGGGATCACACTGTGTGACTGAACCAAGACAGACCATACTGCCCTGCAAGGGTCTCCTCTTATTTAGTTTTAATTTCAGAGGAAGCAGGTTCCTCTGTGGCTCCTCACAGTACTTTTAAGGTAGGAAAGGCAGCAGTGGGGGTGGCTTGGTGCAATGGAGCAAGAAGCGACAGTGACGTCCCCTTCCCTCCTCTCCTGCTCCTTGGTTCTCTTACGGCTTTTCCACCTACCTGCAAATAAACCCACTCTCCCAAAGTTACTTGAAAGGCTGATGTGAGGACGCTCAGTACCCTTGCATAGTTAAACAGTTATTCAGTTTGCTGAGTGCCACTGCTGTCAAGGACAAGAAATACATTCATGATTCCATTCACTGGCTTTATCAGTATGAATTTGTTTCGTGTCAAGAAGCCCTACAGAAAAAATGTTGCAGGGGAGGACACTGGAAGAAATGCATTTAAATCAAGAGGGGAGAAAAACTGTTGCACCCTTGCCCTTCTTGTTCAAGATAATGCCCAGTGGAAATTGGAAAGCGCCATGACACCACACTGAATAACAGTGGCCAAATCAGTCCTTAGTTAGCACAGATTGCAGTAACTACTGAAAGATAGTGCTGCCTGTACACAAAAGCTGGTGCTACAAAACGGGGTGCAAAACTCACAGAGACAAACATCCCATCAGCTCTCAGCAGTGCTTGTCCATCCCTTGCAGCAGTAAGGCACAGTATTCACTTCCCACTGTGGCTTCCTCTCCCAGGCAGGCGAGAAGCAGCCATGCCAAGCCCAGAGCGACAGCATAATGACATTAATTTTCCAGGCATGCCGATGACAGCTCCGTGAAGGCTGGAATTTGAGTAATGCAGGTCGCAGTGCCATTGTCCTGTCGCAGTGCAAAGGGGTCAGCCCACGAGCAGATTCCTGCAGCTTGCTTTATGTGCAAGGCACACAGCTTGAACCGAAGCACACCCCTAGCAAAACCCAGCGGAAAAGAAATGATACACTGCACAAAACAAGGCCGTCTTCTACAACTGATAAAAGGTGTCAGAACTGACTAGTAGCAACATGTTTGGAACACAAGAACAGGATCGTCGTCGTCCACGCTGCAGCTCGCAGATGATAGTTGTGAGATTGCCTGGCTTATGCAGCAATGAGTGTTTCGGTTTAGCCCAGGCATGTTTTGCAGCACAGCTCACTGAGCTGCTGACCTTTCCAGGCAACCTCTGTAACAAACTGACCAATAGGTATCTGGCTGATGGACAAAAATAGTCACATATTTTTCCCTATCTCCACTTTTCCCCTTATCCCATTCCAAGCTACATGTAAGATTTCTACCTAATATAGCCTCCTGGTAACTCGCTGTAGTCTGTCATCGCTTACAAAATGCATACGAGACACTTTGTTGATCTTTCCCATTCAGAGTTCAACCCCCCCTGCTAACAGCTACACTGTCCAGAGCAATTGCTAATCCTCTGAGCTAAACCTGCAGCACTCAAGTCCCTCTGCTTGGGACTCCCTGGGGTAATTTCTGTACCCCTGCAGAAGTGGAGATGAGGATTGCATCAGGAGAGTGATGCACTGGCCACAGCAACATGAACTTGAAGCAGACCTGTCCTTGGAAGGCATCTGTTGAGGCAATCGCTTGTTTGATTTCCAGCTTTCCTCATGCCCAAGGTGTAACCTGCCGGCTTCCTCTATCCTGCCCCAGCTCACAGACACATAAGTCTCATATTTAGGTGTGTCACCCATCGATGTGTTTGGTCATTACAGCAGATAGCTACAGCACAGAAGAGATATGTGCAAGGGTTACCTGATAGCCATCTTCCAGAACGGGATACTATAGCTCCTGAAGACACTGCATTCAAGGCTGCTCAGCTACTGCTTCAGATCCTGAGCAGATGCTCCACGAAGGTGAAAACACCTCTGGAAACCCAGCCCAGAGTAATTAGTGACAACATGGCATGGGATTTGAAGATTGGAAGTTTAGCCATATAAAGACATTCTTGGTTTCATCATAACCATTTGAGAGCCACCAGGTTTATCTTCCCATGTAAGATAAAGAGTGATTTCAGGAGCTATATATAAAGTAGGCTCAAATGAATGTTACAGCTAGTATTTTTGCACATATGTTGCTAATCAACATGAATTGCTGGTAGCTGATATTTGTTATACTTAATCATTCATTTGGTTCTTCTTCGACTAACTCTTCCACTGCTGTCTAAGCTATTCCCAAGTAGTTTCCCATTCTGCCATCAGAAGGTGAGACATGTCCTGGTGTCCCTTTCAAAGTGATGATTAGCTCCAGTTAACATAAATGCTACGAAACAGAAGCTTCAAGAGGAACAATATACCAGTTGTGTTCCCAGTTCTTCCCCAGGGATCAAAGAGTAAGAGAGTTAACAGTATCCTAGGGTCTCTCTAGTGATGTTTTAAGGAGGTAAGGAAGAATATGTAAACCTAAGATCCACCCAGAAAATAGCTGTGGAAGAGAAGCAATGCTAGTGCTGAAGAACGAGTAAATTATTACCTGGAGACCATCCTTTTTTAAAGGAAATATAACTCATGAAACTCTGCATTTGTTAGGATAACCAGCGAAGCCAAAAGCATTGGCTCCATTCTATGAACCTATTCACTATGAAACCCTGTGATCTTCCTGCCTTATCTAGGGAAGGTTAGCTCAGGGAAAATGCAAGTGAGCAAATACAGATGGAGCCCCTATCCCCACATCACACAAACCCCTTCAAACAAACCTATGAGGTTTGGGTTGCTTCCAATCCCTGTAAATCAAGCAACACGGATTAGTTTGCAAACCTCATCATGAATGGAACCCTACAGGGCTCACAAAGCTCTAATTTTAACCCATGCCCCCACACTCTGCACAAACACATATATCCATGAAACAGAACAGCATCAACATCCCAGGCTGCCTATTTGCTCATTGCTAAGGAGTAGATGACAGTTCAGTTCATTCTGATTAAAAGATTGCACTGATGTGTGAGCCAATCCTGGGTTTTGCCCAATACCATTCAATCCCTGTTCACGCACTGGCCCAAGTTGATCCTGGCTTTTGTGTAGGCATACAAATGTCCTCCTCCTGTTTTCAGAGCTTACTGAAATGGGAACGACTGCAGCACTTAACCACCAGGCACGGATGGATCATTTCTGGCACTTATCCACAGCAAAAATGGTCTGTCCAGAGGGAACTGTGGCCACAGCAAAACACATTTGGTGCTTCCAGGGGGAAATGAACCCACTGTGTGAAGCGCTCCCTGCACTTTCTGCATGGGCTTCACAGCCAGTGCCCACCCCAGCAATCCCTGCAGCTGAATCTGCTGGAGCTAAGGCTCTTCCCACCCTGCCCTAACTCCTCCAGGCAGGTCCCAGCCACTCACAACATCTAAGAGGAACTCATGGAAGAGAAAGCTGTCATCCACACCCCTGTGTGCCTCCCCACCAAAATAAGGGAGTCCTCTTCTGACATCTGTTTTAGAAGATAGGATGTGAACCTGTGAGCTATGCTCACTAGCAATGCCAACTGAAATACTCCAGAGATACCTTATCTTCCCAATAAATCTAATAGGAGTAGGCTGTATCTGAGCTGCTCCATTTCTCTCCCCTCTGCAACAGCCACTGGCATGCATTTCCTAAGATTCACCAAGGTGCCCAGGACATCTCGTATCTGATGCAGCTCCTTCCTGCGCTTTGCTGAATGGGACAGGCATCCCCTACACTAACACCATCAGTGCTGCCTGTGCAGGCACACCCCATGGGCAAGTAGCGTAGGAGAAACAAATTCAACAGGATGGGGGAAAACGACATCTCAGAATTGAAAGAAAGGCCATTGCTTGAAGCTGTGTCAGTTCCACAGCCCCTGAGGAGAGTGGGAAATGGGAAACATGGGCTTGGTTTCCAGAAATCTGTATCCACCAAAAAAAACCACAAAGTGACTCAGAGGAGCCTGTTTTCATACACATGCATACTGTGTATTAGCCTTGTGCCAGTAATGGCGTGAACAAAAAGGCACAAATACCAGGTTCATATTCCATGCACCGAGAGCAGTGATCCTCCCCAGCACAGCCCTTGCCATCAGCAGCCACATGTCACTCTTGCCACTGGAGGAGCAGGTGCCCCCTTGAAGCTGCATTAGTTTGATCTCCAGGTTTAATGTCAGCAATCATCTTTTCTCATATTCCCTTACTCCTATTTTACTCGCCTGTTCTCTGTCTTTGAACACAGAATTGTAGTTTGCTTTTCTTTTGCTCACTGGTCCTTACCCCTTACATGTCCCCCAAGTAAGTAGGTGCTAACATGATGTGGCCAATCATAGTTTCAATCAGAAAGACGTAGGTGATACATCTCCCTTTTCCTCTAGACCCACAAGTCAATTGAGAAGAATACAGCCTCCTTTTGAACAGACCCACTGATCCTTTTTGCCATGTACAAGAAAGTATTCAATGTGACACATATCCCGAAGTCTAGAGATGCTTTAGGCAGGTTTACCTGTGCATAAGTCACATATAAAAGACTGTAAATATACATGTTCTGTTTATCATTATAATCATGGCAAGCACTGCACCGCATGGCCTTTATGACAAATCCTTCCTCAATGAATGCTTCTTCTATGTCCAAGAAGCAGGAAGCACCAAATAGCTGGTGAAGTTTGCCATGGGTCCCTAACATTTATGTTTACTGTTCATCTCTTTCTCAGCCTTTCTTGCTAGTTTTGGAGGGCAGAAACTGGCCTGCATGCTGTGTGAATTTGTTTAGGATTCCTCTTTGGATAGTATTAGCACAAACAGAGTTTCTGGGAACAATGGCAGAAGAAGGGAAGTTTCATCAGGATGGCTAAAACAATTAGGCTAAACCAGTGCTACCCTCGAGCCTTGTCAACAGTGTACTTGAAGGTCTGCAAAGAGATGGATGTCTTGAGAAATCTGCAGTTTTGGCTTTTGTTTCTTTTTCCCTGACACAGTGAATCATCTGTAATACCTATTCTCATACAGCCATACCCAGTGACTATGTCTGTTATATTAGCATACCTTCTTTCTCAGGAAGGTGGATGGAGAAGGTAGAGATGAAAAGGCTGGTTTGGACCCGTTCGTTATAACCGTGTTTTCTAAGGCAATACATGAAACCTGTCACTGTCTGTCCTGTAATTTCCCTCCCCCTTCCCTGGTTTTTTTTCGGTTGCATATCATGACCAAGAGGCTGGATCATCACGCACTAAGGAAATATTAATTCCTTTGCTGTTGCATCTAAAAGCTAAGATGACGAATTTCTGTGCCATGCTACATTATACGGGGATAAAGGAACAAAAGGGTGAAGGACAGTGGCTGCATGGTGTCTTAATCAGATGCAGATCAGCCTAAGAGCATCAGACCATCAAATCCCTGCTCTGCAGCAATCGTGCACCTTTAGTCAGGCTCTGAATGGGCTGAGATAGATTCGGGGCTTTATTGAAAGATCATACAGGATGACTGCAAAATCCCATTACTTGTTGATTAAGTATTGATTGCCTCGGTATTAACAAGCCAGCTAATATGAAGTGACCTCTGAGGCCACTGGTTGGAGGAAAAAAAAGACAATTTACTAAAACAGGCAGGCAGATGAATAAGAGGGCTAGATCTGCTCTTGGCTTTTAGCTTCGGTTAAAATGTCACACTCGATAGTGCAGATCAATGCCCACTTTATTTCCTTGCAGCCGTCTTATTACCATCATGAGGCTGCCTCCTTTGATGCTTTTTAATGACCCTCTGAACCGCGTGCTCTGCTTACCCACTGCCTTTGACTAAAAGGAAAGGAAAAGCTTTTTTTTTTCCCCTTGCTGGTGATGGAGTGGCTGAGAACATGACATTGTGCCAGTATAAGTGGAGCAATGAGGTTTCTCGGGTCACCGGTGCTGCGACTCTGCTCTTTCATTCGGTTTCTAGCTTTTCTTTCTTTCTTTTCCAGATTTCAAAAAGTCTTGCTCCTTTTCATAACTTCAAAACTGGTGAGATATTAAGAGACCACCTACTGACAACTTCTGTCCAACACTCTTATTTGTGTTTTTAAGTGCAATAAGTTTAGCGGCTCTTGTTACATTAATTCTCCTGAAAAGCACCTCACCCAATTATTTTGAATCGAACTTTTTTCTTCCCCTTGTTGCCACTTGCAAATATAAGAATTACTTTTGATGGTGAATAAAGAGCACTGGGAAGTCTGAGTCTCCTGAATCCAAATTGGACCGTATTAAGAATCCTGAAAGCTCTGAGGTTTTCCTCTTCAATACATACACAGCCTTTTAATGTAAGCCTATGTATTGAGTCAAATATAAACTACACATTAAAGACAACAATTCTTCTCTTCAAAAGGCTGTAATTCTGTAAAGCATTTACATATTTAGTTCCCATTTTAGAGATCAGCCTGCCAATAATTCGATGTTTTCAAGTAGACAAATGCTATACAGAACACAGATGATTCCCTACCTATCAGGAAACGACATAAAGGCTATGTGAAACTCCTGGAGAAATTTAGGACATAGGGAAAAGAAGGTGAGTTAGGGAACCAGCTATTCCAACAGCAAAGATTTTCTTTCTCTTTGTGAAATCCTGTAAAGCTTAGGAGCCAAAGCTGAATGGATGTTAATGTAGACATCTCGTGCACATGTTTGTAGGCTGGGGACTTTGGGTGAAGGGCAGAAAAAGTAAGTGGAGGGCAAAAAAAGGATACTTGAAAACGTTACATCTCTAGAATCGACTTCAGTTTTAAACAAACAGCAACTTCTGCCTTAGAAGTAACACTGGGAAGCCTTGTGGTAGTAGTATTATTATCTGATGACTTAGCAACTGGCCTGATGGAATTACTGAAAAGCCCCCCTCCAACTTCAGCAGCCTGCGGTACTTTGGATGTGAATCTAAAAGTCCCTTATTTGTTCAGCAGTAACAACCTGACGTCATTCACATGCCTCATCTCTCTAATTTCTCCCTCTCCTCCAGTGCACTCCAACCACCCTTCCTTTTCTGTGGTTTTGTGGTAGAAAGAGATACAAGAAAAATAACGAGCAACATCGGGAGTCTCTTTTGGGAGCACGCAGAAGTTCTGGTCGTATGCAAAGCCACGCTCACCCTCAACTGCTGAATCAGCCACAAATGCAGAATTTGGCTTCTTATTTCCTCCTCTCCCCTTCAATGTGATGCTTTTAAAACTCAGAATCATGGGGGTAATCTTTGGAGTGTGAGACCTTGATGGAACGACTTAGATTATTGCTGTATTACTATTATTTATATAGTGCCATAAACGTGCACGATGCTTAGCAGAATAAAAAGGCACCACCTCCTGCACCAAACTGCGCAGAACCCTGCTTTATACACATGGATAATTTCAAACATACACGCACAGAGGCAGGCACAGCCCTCTCCTTGCTCATTTGCAAAGGGCTCCAGAGCTTATGGAGATTGCTGGAGTTTAGTTCAAAATAGCCAGGAAAAGTTCCTCCTTAAACTATAAGCCCAGCTTGAAGGCTGTTGGCCAAATGAAGGCGTGCAGGGGCTCAGATCTGGAGCGAAGCCTAACAGGCTTGTCCATGAACGATGCCTCTCCAGCATAGTGCTTGCTGCAGCTCAAATTATAAATTACCCCTGTAGATACACAGGGGTTCTAGTGAATTAAGCAAAAAATGTCGACTGGCTGATAGGAAAACAAGTTTTTGCACAGCATTCCCAATAAGAAATTATACACTTGTTATGCATTACAGTCTGTGCTCAAAATGCTATTTCAGCATTCCGGGTATTAAAAAAAGGAATCTTCTGTGGTCTTGTGGTGAAAGACTGTGAAGGATTATTTAAAGTAAACTGTAGGGAAATATAAAACAAACCCAGTTAATTTATCACAACAGTGAAGATGAATAAATGTTTATGAACAACAAGGACAGTTTACCTATTATTCCAAAGAATTCATGTTTTCAGGAGCAACATGCTTTCTTTAAAGAAAAATGATACCAGATTTGCTCAGCTCAACAGTCTCAAAGTTTGTGTGGGAAGCTGCCTGAAAATCTTAATCCAATGTACTTTCAGTACAATTATATATTTATATACGCATATAGATATATAGTTTTCTAATTATAATGAAGATTTCAAGCCTAGTGTCAGCAGTGCACATCTTTTGAACACATCTGCATTAGGTCAGAGAACTGGTGCCCAGCTGGCTTTGAGAAGGGGCAGCCCATGAAAGGAAACACATTAAGACAAGAACATCAGCAATGAGAATCAGCCAACACTCATTGTCCTTAAAGGGGTTAGTGAAGCTCAGCCCTGATGAAGTACTAGGTAATAACACACAATTTGTATACAGTTTGCATAGATCTCTGCAACAATATTGAGCAAGTGGTAAACTCATATACCCTGTCTTCTCCACGAAGCTTCCTCAATACCGGTCTTGCAAATGCTATCAAATGCAGTAATCAGTACCTCAATACCAGCTTGGTAATATATCACTTTGAATTTCATGATTCAGCCCATTTCCAAAAGTGGAAATCCTAAAAGCACTTAAAGAAGTTTGAACCAATACACCACTGTGGACACTGGCCTTCATTTTTATGAGCACACTTTATAGCAGAACTGCCCAAAGCCCATCTCTGGCTTATCTGGATTTATGTCAAGGTGGTGCAGTTCTTGGGTTTCCAAATGGTATCTGCAGCCTGATATTCTTTCTTCCATGTCAGCTGGCCAAGAGGTCACACCTCTTCCCAGCACATATGGCCCTAGTCATGGTGAGCTATGCACTTGCCCCCTTTTTAGCAGTTTGCTGAACCCAGGACTAAAGATGAACTACAATAAAATCCAGAGGGTCAATGTGCAACATTCTGATGTTCTACATTACAAATTTCATGAGCAGAACATCAAAGCTAGGCAACTCTTGTAGCACAGTGTGGGTTTACCTGCATGTCATTCATTTCACTCCCTTTAAAGCAATGAGCTTCTTCAATCATTCCTCTTAATAACTCATGGCATTCTCCTCCCTGATGCACTTTGACTTCGTCACTTATACTGTGACTTCTGCATGAAAGGGTCAGAGTTTTATTTGGCATTGGTGATATTTAATAGCACATCACCCTGATTTGTATAGAGCCCATACATACAATGACTTATACTAAGTAAAAAAAGTAGATGGGAAGCAAAAAGTTTGCTTCAAAACACTGTGGCCAGCAGGATTGCTCCAAGTGAGCAGGCCATCAAGATGATGAGGGGTGGCTGACTGCTCACAGGGTTGCTGTTTCAGTCCACATTCATACTCACACAAATGTCATTGTGTTGCTTTATGATTTCATTCCAACCAAAAACCTTCTTTCTTAACCACACAGGCTATGGAATGACTACATTTAAAACAAGGGGAGCATTCAGGAACCAGAAAGCCCAGCATACCAAAGCGAAAAAAGGCCCAGCATACCAAAGTGCTCCTGAGACACTTCAAATCCAAGTCCAGATCTTAAAGGTCTTTTCCATCCTAGCTGATCCTACGAAATCCATCCTGTAACAACTCAGTTTCTTCCAAAAGAGAGGAAGCACATTTTCATCCACATCCTGCGCTGCACTGCACGAAGCAAGAACGCACTCCTTCGACAGCTATATGTTTTTATGATTCAGGTAGCACTTCCACACTAGGGTGTGTGACAGACATTCTCAACCACCCCAGCTGGACATGCAGATAGATAGAGAGCATAGATAGATCCTATTTCAGTAATATGGACACCTCCTCAGGAATGCCACTTGTAATTTAAAGCATGGTGACAAGTGCTTCTTAGCCTGTGAACTTTCATATTGCTGGGCTGAACAAAATGGGTGTAGTTTTCCTTTAAATTTTGCTGGTAATGATACGGTATACAAAGTGACAGACTACAGGGTTTGGGTTGAATGCTAACATTGTTCTTTTTCCCTTTTAAAGGTCATGTGCAAGAAAACCTCTCTAGTTAAATCTCTCCATTTAAAATCACCATCAGGTCACAAAAAGTAGCCTCAAAATGATAAGAAGTTTCATTTGAAAATACATGCCAGGGTTTGGCTTCTATAGATCTGCTTTATGAAGTGATACTTTGAAAGGCGAGCTCCAGTGCTCCGGTACAAAATCTTTGATTTGCCTTTGATACCTGTTTTCACCCTTTCAGATGTGACCAGATTTCCACGCACATCACGTTTTTAATAAGAAAGGAAACAAGCAGGTGTTGATGTGTGGCAATACAACCGCAACAATTCCAAGTATATTTGTCTAATGGGGATGAATAACACTTTTCAGCAAGGTATACACTGAGGTATAATGAAAATAAGACTGAAACCCCCTCCTGAATTGGGATCCTATCAAGTATGAATTTAAGTTTCACTTTAATTTGTTACAGGATATTGTTGAAAAGTAACAGTGTTTAGAGCTTACTGAGCAGGCGCTAATGTGGTGCAAGCAGACAATATTAATAATCTTGATATTACTTAATAACACGTTTTCCCTTCAAAGACTTTTACTGCAGAGCAAGAAGCACATTGAAATACTGATATGGATTTCACTTGCAATGCAGATGCCACATTCACCCAAAGCATGAGGGGAGAGAGGTCTCAGGTGCAATAGTCAATGGCACGAGCTGCACAGCACTGGATACGGGGCTATCTCGTGTTTGCGTGACACCTAAATCATTGACATGGTTGATAATTAAGGACTAAATTGGAATTTTACCTCCCACCATTCTTTTACGCAAAACATTTTAACAACAGTAGCAATCTGATGGAAGAAATGTATGAAAACCCCAACCATTTCCTGCAAGGAAGTTGCAAGTGTTCTGACACCAGTGGAAAATGTATCGCTGTGTTCTCAAGTCTTCAACACTTACTTCAGCCTAGCTGTGATATGGGAGAGCTGAGGAAAGAAGAGCTCGATGGACAGCAGATCCTCCGATATAAGGAGTGAAAAAAACAACCAAGCAACCAAAACCAACTCCCAAAAACCCCAACGAACACTCACTGGGTCCTTGGGAAGAGAAATTCCATGTTGAGAAAAGTGCTTTGCTTTTCCAAATGAAAGAATACGAAATACTTGGGTGTAGAATTGCTGGGTTGGCTGGTACTGATTTTCCGTATGTAAAGCAGTGGTTTACTTTGGAAGTAGTCAGATTGTTTCCAAGAGGCCTGCTGATGTGTGGATGTCACATGCTGTCCCATAATAAAAAGCACATTTTCTGCAGTTCTCTAAGAATCAAAATTCATAACACTTTATACTCAAAAGGGGTTTAATTAAGTGCCACATTACTGCTACTTGCATTGCTTTCTCATTACAGCCCAAACTTCCAAATGAGCTCACAGACACATTTTCAAGTGCCCAGTGTTCTCTAGATTTTAAAAGGAGCTCAGCTATTTTAGCACCTAAAAAAAAGAGCTGGGTTTCAGCACTGCCCAGAGATGATCTCTGTTAATAAACCTGTCCTGTACATATGAAATAACAGAGAGCATACACAGCATTATATACCCTAAACACCTTCTTTTAACACAGCCTCCCGAAAA
>JAVHNF010044791.1:0-21025 GCA_034783455.1 Micropsitta finschii
GGGACAGTTTGGCTTGTTATGATGTGGAGAGCTGGTGCCCAAGGGGCTCCTCGGTCCCCTTACTGGTACTGGCTGGGATGCTTGTCTGTTCCACATCTGGATGCTGTTCCTCCTAAGGGGTTTTTCACCCCCGCCTGGTGGGTTTTGGAGGGGTTTATCTCACTATAGCTGCATGGTGGTGCTCTAAGATGGCATGATTTCAGTTTTTTGGGGAGTAAAAAGCATGCTAAACATTTTTCCTTGAGCACCATCGACACTATCCATTTCTTAGCCTGGCAGAGCTGGATTTTACCCACCTCCTTTTGGCGTGAGTGAGCCTTGCAATTCAAAGGGTCGCTAGACAGCAATATATGATTATGAAGCCTGGGGGTTTTGCTTGGGTTTATTTTTGTGGTGTTTTTTTTTTTTTCTTTCTTTTTTTAGTTTGATTTGTTTTTTTATAATCTGAGTGGGCAGACTATGTGCAAGATAGTGAATTTTGAACATCTCTGTAAGGTGTTTTAGAAAGTGAGAGCTATGTGTGTTCAGATGTAAATACAAACACATGACACAAACATATTTACGTGCTATTTTGTGTTTTTCTCGGGTTCATTTTTTTTTTCCTTTGTTTTTCATCTTTACAAAGCAATAAACTCCTAATTGTAGAAATGTGGACAGGAAATAACAAAATAAGATTCCATCTGGAGAACTGTGGGATGATACATCAGATGAAAAAATAATTCAAAACATATATATTCAAGAAGAAAAATAAGAGATAATTGGAAAGCAGTAATACAGAGGAGACCTAAGGGTAGCATTAGACAGGAAATTACAAAACCATTTCAAATGCAGCGTAGTAATAACTTACGTGGAATAATAATAATAATGTTTTATCCTTCTGACTAAAGATCTCAAAAGGATTCATGGGCTTCACGCATTGCAATCATTTTGCCCATCACTGGAAACATTCACCTTCAAGGTGCTTTTTCTTATATTTTATACTTCTGCTACCCTTTAAGTACCCATGGCTATTTGTAATTACAGTTTGCTGCTGCTCAGGTCTCTGCTGCATGGTGGTGGGGGTGTTGTTAGGACTCCCAGTGCTGTTGGAAGGTTGATGGCAGCAGCTGAGTTTTGTTGAAGCCACATTGGTGTGTTCGGAGCATTTGCTGGTAGGAATCACCCTTCAAGAGGCAGACCTTCCAGTTTGCTTTTAAAGCTTCCTTAGTTCTGCAGAAAGCATTCGGCTGGGGCTTTCCCTGGAAAGCTGGGGTCCTGGGCAATCCCTTGTCTGCACACAGCTGTTCAGGGAAGAAGGTTTTCTGTGGTGGAGGTTTTCAAGCAAATATTGGGTTGATCTGGAGAGAAAATGGCTTATGCCAGAGCATCATGGGTTTACACTTTACGAACAGAGACAAGCTTTGAGTTTTAGAGCACCTGGGTGATCCATGCATACACCTCATTAATTATAAGCTTAACAGAGGATCCATTATTATTTTTTTGGTTTTGTTTTTGGTTTTTAATGGAGTCTGGTTTGTTAGTTTTGGGGGTGGGGAGCTCCTGCTGGGTGTGCTTATTCTTAATTCAGTGATCACAGAGCACTCATTGCCTATGTGGATATCTAAACCAACTGGAAAACAGCATCGCGGTGAACCTCAGAAACAGAGTTACAACAGTTATTCTTGGTGACTTCCTGTCATTTCAGTTAAGGTGAGAAACCCCTTTTAAATGCCTCTGTTTTCTGTAGTCATTCATTTTATCCGTAATATTCAAATTTACGAAAGCCTTGTTTTCTTCTCATCAGCACTCCATGAGTTTATTAACTGGCCTGATTTAGGTTAAATGCACAACAGTGCATTGCAGAACACATGCAGAAAAAGGCTACTGCTGTGTTTTTTCCAGAATTCTTTATAAGTGAGATACTTGCTACGAACAAGGCAGTAAACAGCATTCCCGAGGAAACAGTCGGAGTTCAACGATAACGGCTTCTTGCACACCACTGCAAGGTGCAGTAGAAGCTGTCAAATGGTTTGTTCTGGGGAAAATGGTTGCTCTGGATCCCTGATGCTCTGTGCATCCATAAGAAGGAGTATTTCCAGATACATCTGAGTGCTTATCATTCTTCTACTGACATATACCCCTGCATGTGTCTACGCACTGGTTTCCATTTAGGTAATAGGGATTTTCCAGAAGGAGGTGTTCACCACTAAAGTATTTAGATCCTGCAGCTGCAGGTACAGCTTTGGGTTTAGAAGCTGAAGAGAGCCCATATGCTTCCAGTTTTTGTGAGCCCCTGCTCTCTGAATTGCTTTGGACACCTGTGCCAGCTCCTACAGCCAACACATTGCCCCCTTGCAGGTAGCAAAGTAAAAGGACATCATCTTGACACTTCCACTGGGCTTGCTTTGGGATATATAAGGAGCAGTAAAAAAGATTTGTCTTGCTTGAAAGCAAGCTTGAAAGGGCTTTTATGCCCTTATATAGCAAAAGGGTGCTTTGGAGTGCTTGAAACGCACAGAGCAGCTATGGGGACTGGACCCCACAGTAGTCTGGACTCTCAAATACAGATGTCACCATGGAGGGTCTGCCCTAAGGCTGCTGGCAATGCCAGCACCCACCAGAGTCACCCCTGCCTGAGATCTGGAGGTTGTGCTGCCAGACTCTCAGTACATGGAGAAACAGCTTCAGGGTAGGGTCACTAACATGGCCTTGCTTTGCTGACACCTTGCCCTCAATGTATCTTCCAAGCTCGCTGAAGAGCTACCTAAAACAGAATTATGGATACTGCACCACCTCCCTGCCCATCTGAGGACCCCAGGGCATCCTGTCTTGTCAGTGCCATGCACAACCATAATCTAGTCCTAGGTTAACTACTAAGGCGCTCTAATGAAAGATAGTGCCACCTCTGAATGAAAGGGAACGAACACTGTGGAATTCTTTCAAATTACATTAGCCACTGGCTGATAAGGAAAAAAAAAGGCTTAAAAATATTTTACTGGAGAAGCATTGTGCATGTCTGCATCTGATTGCTGATGAGCCAGTCAAAGACAGAAACACTATTCCACAGATAAGTTCTTTAGTGCTGGACTGGAAAACAACCAAAGAGACTGTTCAAGAGAATGACTTAAATATCTTTATGGATCTCCATTTTACTGAATGTAGGGAAAACAAACATTTCCTGGGAGGTGGAGATATGGCATTAACTGGGACTGAATTTAGGACTAAAATTAGGATTGTTTTTCATACTGAAGGATTGTTTAGAAGTAATGGTTTTGTTGATTAGGTGTTCCTGTTTAGTAACTATTTCTGCTGGTTTAATGTGTCCAGACCGAGTATCTTTGTCTACAGGAGCTCATAGATGCCTCACCTCTGAATTATTCTAACAGCTTAGGGGTTTGGTGTCTGTTGAATGTGTTGGTTTGATTTGGTCTATAATCTGTTTTCTGATTGAGGGCTCAATATGAAGAATTTCATGTGAAGTCATAGTGTACTGGCTGTCCTTTTTGATAGCTCTGGCACTAAAATGCTGTAAGTCATATTTTCCCCAGTTTCTCTCACAGTTTGAAGCATTCAGTCACTCAAATATTTGTAAAAGGTTTGTTTCTAAAGATACTAAGTACCCACACATATCTTTTCATCTTACTTAAGTATTCTGTATGTGCTGCTGGAAGTCCTTTGTCAGGAAGGTCTAAAATCCATAGGATTAGTAAGTAAATGTTCTTTCAAAGAGGCAGCTTATTTCTGTATATTCAATTCTCCAGCATATCAAGACATCACTGCAGGCTCTTGCTGGGAATTATTTAAAGTAGTCCAACTTTGCTTACTTCTTTTTGACACTAGGGATATTTCTGATTGTTAAGCTAGATGTAATGCTAACAACATTTTTTGTCCTCCTTCTCTTTTTCAGCTCGAACTAAGTGGGAATTTAAACATTTAGTTCTAATAAAAATAAAAATTAAAATAAAAAAAGAATAAAAAAAAATAAATAATGAAAAACTATGCTTAGCTCTGCAGTCACAAGTCAGTCGCTCTGTTGTACTCTACCCTGGGCACTTGGAAGCACAGTTTCCTGATCTTATGGTCTGGACACCCATCTGGTCATACATCAATGATGTCCAAAGTGTTCAGATGGCAGAACCAACTCTTACCTGAGTCTTTCTGCCCTTCAAACTGGCAGCAATCCCAACCTGCAGCAGTGGCCTGGGGCCATTATGGATACTCTGTTCTGGGGAGCTATAGGAGTGGAATGAAGTACACAGGAGTGGTACAGAAGATGCCAAGCAGGACTGATCATCCAAACTGTCCTTCCAAAAAAACATGGTTAAAAATACAGCTTAGGTCATTATACTGTTGTCAGATCTTCAGTTGCTATATGGAAGGCACATGCCTCATTCAGTCCGTTCCAGGAAGTGGATGTAAGAATGTAAGACACGCTCTGGTGGGCTTGATGGAAGATCTGCCTAGCCTGGTATCGTGCCACTGGTTCAAAGTGGATGAAGAGCGAAGCATGTAGAGGCAAAGCAAATGTGAGACAGTACTTACTCAGAATGTTTTCCATGTTTCTAGCTTATGAAGAATGAGGGATTTCCATAGCTGTAGGCAATATCTTTTTATGCCACAGCCCTTGGACTTTTTTTCTTGCGGTGGTCTTTTCTTCCAGTGATCTGTGTAGTTGCTTTCTAACCCCTGTAAACTTGTAGCTGCAGTAGCATTTTAATAGCTCAGGGAGGCATTTCCCCATTCATCCTCTCCATTCCTGGTGACTTGCGGGACTTTTATCAAATCTTCACCAATATTCGCTGTTCTTACGATGACTTCTACTTGTCCATTCAACTGTTCTTATTCCTGATACAGAAGCTGTTCCCTGCCACTGGGATCATATAGATAGCATTTCCAGATCTCCCATACCTTCTTAAGATTAGGAAATCAGAACTGCGCATACCATTCAAGAAGCAGGTGCTCTATGGTTTTATGTAGGGGACATATATAGCATTACAATCACCTGAATACATGGACTCTGTGAAGGGGCAACCACTGTGTGCCGCTCATGAAGCAAACTGACAGATCCGGCAAGGTATTCAACCCACCTTCCTCTCACAATGCTGTTGTTCCCTGGGTGAAGAAAAGCCCTTACATTTCAGTGTCACCAGAGCAGATCCTACTGAATGCTAAGCACCACCCAACAAGCTAAAAAGAAATAGACATCCGATATATAAAGAAAGAAGTGTCATGAGGGAAAACACTGTGTATTTGAGAAAATCCTTTGAAACCTGAGTTTGTGTGGTCAGATAATTTCTAAATTTTATAAACCATTCTCCAAATCACTCACTTGGAACCTGTGGGGAATAAGTGCTAGAACAAAATGAATTCAGAAAGTGAACTTGACAGTGTCGTATTTTATGTCTTTGTCTTTTCATCTGAGCATTTTTCTGTAGGACACAAAGTATTCAGCAATAAATCATACATTTTGGCCTTAGATGTCTTTTCCTGTAAGTTAACCTTCTTGGATAAATGCTGCACTTTGTACCTGCCTATTAATTTTATCTGGTTTGGTTTTTTTTAACATGTAGTGCAATTTAGAGTGTGGTTGTCCACTTTTCACATCACATGTGTTCATTTTAGGAGCTTACCTTTTCCCATGAGGGAGAAAATAGAAGCTTTTTGTAAAAGCTTTTAGCTATGCTTTATACACAAACCCCAAATGCAGTTAATCACAGCAAAGGATACAAGGCCATGTGAATGTTAACATGTTTAAACAACTTTCCAGCATCCCAGGCTGCTATGTCTTTCCTGTTATGATTGCCCATGAAAACTGGATCAAACTGGCATGTGTAACCACCATTCTTCCTTCCTGCAATGTAGATATATTTTTATTCTCTTAATCCTCATGGCCAGAAGCAATTCAGATGAAATGATTCATTTGAACATCTCATCCTAAGATAAAATGTTGGATTCTGTTGAAGATTGTGTCCCTCAGGGCTATAAGGTTTCTCAAGGTTGCTAAATAGAGGCACTGCCTCTCTTTTCCTGTTCCCTTGTGGCTTTGGGTGTACTCAGCAAAATTGCTAATCCTTCGTTTCGATAGTCGTCCTATAGAGTAAAAAACAATGGCAATATACTTAACGGTGGTTTTAGGTGACATTTTGATGGTAGAAAAGCTTTTCCCTGTTTATCAGCTTAACAGGGCTTGACTTTTAATTTATCAAAACTGTGAATAGAAGGAAAATAATGTCAGTGTTAGTAATACATGTCTTTAATCAACTTGGCTTAAAATGGCATGGTTTCCTAGAAATATCATATAAACACCTAAGTTAATGAAATATTATCTAGCAGTGCAAAGTGAAGCAGTTTGAACTTTGGGGAGGTTATAGGCAAGCTCTAACACGGACAGTAAATATGTAAGCTGGAAACCAGGTTTTAAATTCTCCTGCTCAGCTGCCTAAGCTCTGGATGCCCAAACACCACTGAGCACTGATTTTTTTACTCCAAAATTCCCCAGGGACTTTCTGTGCATGCGCAAACCAGCTTGGCATCTGCCTCATGACTGAGTAATCGGTAATTATGTATAGAGAAACACCTAATAGTATATCTGTGCTGAGTACTCCCAGGGGAGCATCCTTACTGCCAATCCATCTGTTATGTGAGATAGGGGCATGGAAGGGAAGGCAGGAGTGCATTTTTACCTTTCTTCTTGAAACTGCTACTGCACAGAGGGGGATAAAAGGAAGTAAGTCTGTGCAACATAGTGTATGATGAGCCATAAGGACCAGAATATAGGTCTTCCTTATTTCCTCCCACTCCAGATGATTTCTCTGATCAATAGGCTCAAGAGTCATCTTGCTGACAGCTCATTTCCCTCCTTCCTAGTTTCTTTTCCCATGCCTTTCCCTGCTACTTCCTGCTGCAGTACAACTCTTCCTCACGAACTTCCTTATTACTGCTCTTTTACTTACCAGGTTTCCATGGTCAGGTCACTGCTTCTAACTCTGTCTTCACATCCCAAGCATTTAAGCAGTGAAAGCCCACAGTTTTCACATCCAGACCCATGGGAGTGGTTCCTTAATGGTGCAGTTTCATTGAGAACTTTGAGCAGCTGAAGTCAGTAGACAAACTACAGACCGAGTTCCAATAGAACTCTATTGTCCATGAGAAATTGGATTTTTCAGGGTTTTTTTAACACAGTGAATTAGTGATTTTCTTAGGGGCTTCAAAAAGTGCATCCTACGTCTTTCTTTTCTACTAAATTCAAGTCCCCCCTTCGTACCAAGAAAGCAGAAGAATTTCCCCATACACATGCCTTAAAAAAGTTCTTTAACACTGGGAGAACATTTGTTTTCCCTTGACCTTATCTGGGGCAACAGCCACAGCTGGGTATTGAAAGCTTGTATGTGAAAAAATAAAAAGGGGTTGAATTCCCTATTGACTTAAAAGTGCACAGAAACGGCATCTGCTTAAGCTATTGGCAAAACTGGCCAGTCACATCTCCCACAACAGCATTGCAAGAAGATAACACTTTTTAATGTAATTCTCAGGATGGCGACTGAAAGGGAGTACTTGAATCATGTTGATTTAAGTGATGTTTGTCACATAGTACTGGGCATTATGACTTTTTCCATAATGGTAACAACCTGTCTGAAGTACTTTACCAGAAAGTGTGTTCCAGACTCTCCCTGTTGCTCACTTCTGCATTTTAATCCATCAAGTCATTAAATCATTCCAATCATCAGGATGCATTTTTGCAATTTCCATAGCCTTGCCTGCTGCTTTAACAACAACGTGCCCAGCACAGTTCAGCGGCGTGGATTTCAGTGATAGGTGGCAGGACAAGATTTGTGCTATCATGGGTTTGTGCTGAGATTAGAAAAGCTGCGAATGTGCAATGAATTTCTGCACAAGGCTAGAAATACAATAGTTTTCCCCTAAAATGATGGAGTTTTAAAAGAAGGGATAAAAGAGACTCTCCAAACCCTATGCCTTTTTTATTTTCTTTTAATGTACAACACTTGTCAAAAGAATATCAGCAAAGTAAAACTGACTTTGGGCGATAAAGTAAGCAAGGGTTGTATTGCTGGTCACCCAGGCAGTGTGCAGGTCTTCAGTGAACTGGTTTTGTTCTCTATACACCTCGCTCAGCTGTTTCTTTGGCTGGTGTACCTGTCAGTAGTGGAGCTGTGTGCTTTGCTTCCTTCCCAAACATCTGCCCTCAAGGATGCTTTTGTCTGTGCCTGCCCCAGTAACGCAAGAGCAGAGGGCTTCCAGCGCCCTCCTTGCCTGAGTCCAAGATGCTGGGAAACAGCCACCTTCTCTTTGGATTTTGAATCGCAGCGTTGGTCAACCTCATGGTCTCACTGGTGGCATGGACAAGCCATGGAGCAGCCCTGGCTGGGGGCACCCCAGGGCTGTGTTTTCCTGCGCTCTTTGGGCAGCAGTGATGGGATGGGCGCTTAGCCCCTGCTGGGAAGAAGGAGCTTGCTCTGTCACTGAGCAGGGCAGAGGAGGAGGAGGCTTAGCAGCACAGCCCAGTGCTGCAGGGGACAAAGGTGCTGGCCCTGGCACATGCTGACACAGCAGAGGTGTGGTGGGGCTTGTGCAAGCTGCTCCTGGCTCCTAGAGAGGGCTTGCACCAGTGTGGCTCGGGAAGCAGGGTGTCCCAAGCCTGGAGAGGGTCACAGAGCAAATTCTTCCCCCTGGGGTACTGGTGTAGCCTGGCCCTGTGTGCCAGCTGTGTGCTGCTGCCAGGGAGTACACAGGCATTTTGCAATATCTGTTTTCAGCCCCAAACATGGCAACGAGTCTTAGATAACAGAGTTCAACAGCACTCAGCTTGCTGTCTCCTTGTTTAGCCAAGTTGTTCCCTAAACAAGCTGGCTTTAGGAAAATATTTGGGGGAACTTCTGCTATCAAGCTGGGTTTTAGTGGTGTCAGATCTGTTTAAATGCAAGAATATTATGAAGAGAGCATTGATGAGCAAAGCAGTGCTAGGCAGAGCTCTGGTGCCCAAGAGCCATCAAATGGGGAGGGAAACAGCCGTGCTGCTGTCTGTCCCCTCACAACTGCAGACATGTCACTGTTTTCCTCTCTGTTTGGCTGTCTCCCCTCTAAACTCTTTGCATCATTCTGGCTGCTTTCCCGAGCTGTGGCTCAGCGGGTTGGTTGGCTTAACACGAGGGCATTAAATCTTGTTGCCATGGGAAGGGCTGTTTGTTACCTATTGCACCAGGCTCTGCAGCTGGGGAGGATGGAGAAATGGTATGGGTTAAATCAACACGCTGCTTGACAAATGCGTGAACTTCTGTGATCTACGTGTTGGGGGGTAGGGGAAGGGGGAAACGGAAAGCAGATTTTGGCTGTTTTGAATACACTTGACCTGAGCAGCGCCCATACCACAGCTCTGACTAACCTGCTTGGCATGACCGGGATCTCGGGAACGGCTTCTCCTAGGAGGTAAAGCACCGTACCCTCCAAGCAAATACCTTAGAGGTACTGGAGAGGGTGACTCCCCTCTCCTGTATGTCAAAGTGTCAAAAGCCAGACACCTGAGCAAAACCTCCTTTTACCCTGTCACTTTCTGGGCACTGTGGAAAGCCCAGCGGGAGTCCAGCAGCAATCCCTGCTTGCAGCTGAGTGGGGTATACAGGAGTGAGATGCTGGGTGCAGAGGCTCAGATCATGCTGAAATTTTACCATGGAAATTGACTTCATGCAATTAATAAGAACAGGAAATACTTCTTGTTTTCTCTCAGGAGGGGAACATTAAGTAATGGCTTTATCTTAATTTGTCAGGCTTTGCCCTAGGGACCAAAATTAAATGGCTGGAAGCCAGAGGAGGACTCAAGAACTGAAGCATTAACACTCCGATAAATAAAAAAGAATTCACTTTAATTAGTTTTCCAGCTGAAAAATAATGAAGTTCTACATGCCAAAAAGCTGTAATGGAGTAATGGAAAGGCCTGTGCTTATACAATAGGGCCTGATTGCAATCTCAGGGCTCCATTTGTATTCGTTTGTAGCACGAAAAAAAAGAAGGTGTTTGGATTCTCTCGCTTTATATAAAGCCTCTGCTCCAGCGCTCTGGGCTGGTCTTCAACCAGGCTTCCCACAGTCCTGCTGCCAAATCTACAAAATTTTCCTGGCTGACATTCAGGAAAGTACTGCTCGGGCTCTAGGATGGAAAGTTAAAAAACTCTGCCTGGATACACTGAAACATATACAAATAGTGCTTGACGTATGGCGTTGATTCATCCTGCACAGGCTGTCCCTGCTGTATCCCAGGGGAAGAGTATTGTAAAGTTCCCTAAACCCACCTCAGTCGCTGGTGTTAGATGTTAGTGAGAGGAATCATCTTAAACATTTGTGGAGACGCTTCCCCTTGGGGGATTAGCAGCGTGTAGCTGGAGTGTAGCACTCATCAGATCCAGGGTGGTTTTCGCCTGGGATAAACAGCTCAGATGCCTTAAAAACAGTAATCCTATGGTCAAAGATACCATTAGTCACTGTGACTAAGAGGGCTGTTGGAGGAGTGACAGGCGTTTATGTGCTTGAGGCTCCTGCTGCCTGTTGAGCAGGGCTAGCACAGCTTGAGTCAGAAGCTCAGATTTATTTACTATATCGCTATCCACTTAGTAACAGATTAAAAAAAAAGAATAAAAAATGCCACTGCTCAGTGAAGGGTGGAATAGGAAATGTCTCACTGCCGTGTGCAGCCTGATGGATATGCTCCTTGTTTATGAAATCCCATTGTGTCTGCAAAGGCAATCATAAGCTGGGCAAACATGCCCCTGCCTCTGCCTGGCCATCACCTCTAGGAAGCCGGAGTTAGGCTGCTTCTGTGGCTGCCCTGTCCAGTGAGGAGCTGCCTGCCTGCTCCTGCAGGGGTTGTTCTGGAACGGGTGGCACAGGGCTTTTTCAGCTCTCACAATGCAGCCACCTCTTCAGAGGGCATCATGCTCTTTGCGGAGGAGCCAGCTGCAGGCTCCAGCACGCACTCCTCCAAGACAGGGTGAGCTTGGTTCCTGCCACGTGCCTCTGCTTTTCTATTTGCTTCTCCATAAACAGCTGGGACGTATAAGGGCAAGAATTTACCCTTTGCTCATCACTGCTTCAATCTACCTTTTTTCCCTGCAGAGAGCATAACCATTACGTTTTTCCACTCAAAGAGCACTCATACATTTTGCAGTAAAAATGACACTGAAGAGAGCAGTCCAATGCAGACCAGCAATATGTCCTAAACCAGTACCCCATGAGAAAGCACAATATATAGCATTGTCCATGCTTGGGATTAGAAAAATGTGAGTTATGTGGCAAAAAAGCATCACACTGGCTTAAAATCAAAACAATGTTGGGTTTCTTTTCCTGGCATTTTCAGGCTTTGGGTCAAGTTGTCAGACCTCTGTGACGGCTGGGAGCTCTCTTTAAATGGAATTCAGTGTTTTCTGCACAAACTGTGTAGTCCTGGAAGCTAGGACTCCCCATAGATCAACACACATAAAAAAAATCCCAGAACAACCACCAAAACACCACCAGCATCCAAGCACTGTTATCACAAGCATTCACCCATTGCCAGTTTGCTAGGAGTCAATTTTGATTGACTTTTCCAGTGACAAGCTATGATGGAGAACAAAATACTACTTCTGTACTCCTGCAACAAGGGTCTAGGATCCTTTTATGTCAAGTTGCAACAAGCAGAAATCAGGTGGAAAGAGATAATTGCCATTTAGTACAACAAGCAAAAGTCAGTTGATAAAGGAAAAAGTGTATGAAAGTTAGGGGATAAGACAAACAAACACATTTATATCACATATATTTGCCCTATTTCCAATCCCAAGAGTCAGCAGTATGAAGCAAATAAACAACCCTATTCATAAAGCCAAAAGAGATGAGACATTAGTTTATTTCCTTGGTTACGTTTAAGTAGGGCGTTTTATTTCTTTCTTCTGCAATATTGTTTATACGCAATGGCTGGTACCCAGAGTTTTGGATTAGCACCTTTTTGCTTAAAAAAAATCATAGAACAAAAATAGACCGAGTAGATACAAAAACAAAAAGAAAAAAAATGTAATGAATTTTTAGGGACAAAAGGAAACCTGGGATTACCTTACCTGTCCTCTGTGACACAGGCCAAAGTGTTTCATCCCATTCTTTTATAACTGATCCAACAGCTTGTTTTGGTCGAAGCATATATTCTCAAAAGACATCCAGTATTGATTACAGATGCGAACAGATTGATACTTCACCACTTTATGTGGTGAGTTCTTTAAGGAATTATGTATCCCGATTTTAAAATAATTTTTTTAAAAAGCTACATTTTTATTCTAACTTGTCTATCCTTCTATTGGCTCATTATGTTTATCCTCTTAACACTTGGGAATGTCTCAGCAAGATGCTTACACCCATGTGTGGCAAAAGCACACAGTAATTTTTCAAGGCTACTGTTTTTCTCAGGGGAAAAAAATAGCAACTAAGTAATTTTGTGCTGGATTGAACTGATCTGTTATGAGAAGCCTTCCGTGTCACATGTATGAATTACTCGTGGGATTCACATCTTCCTGCCACTTTCAGCTCTAGAAAATCTAAGCCCTAAACCAACACGACACAGAAGACGTGAATGGACGCTATTTAAGTCAGTGGATAAACAATTCAGAACCTGAGTCACCATAAACTGAAAATTTATGAATTTTAGGAAACAGATTAAATGCATTCTTCAAGATACAGAGATAATCTCTTGAAAACCAAACTGCCTGGTTGTCAGAGGCATCAGGAGCTGAAGCGTGGCATGGCAGTGGAAGGGGTATCCAGGGCCTCTCCCAAGGGCAGGTCCAGCTCCAGCAGCTCCTGCACAAGCTCCCTGCAGCTTCCTCCTTTTTAGGGAAGAGAAGGAGTTTGAGGGATGCCAGTCTGGGTTTGGCCATGCCATTTGAAGGTATTAAGCCCTGCTGAAGAAGCACGTAAGGCAACCAGCAAGCTGCCAAGTCAGGCTGCTCAGTGGTGTTACCAAAACACAAAGCCCTCACAAATAAATGCAATAGGTTGCGGAAAAAATGAAAGGGGGTATCCAGAGAGGCTTAAGGAGAAGTGTGGCCTTTCTGCTTGTGGATGTCTATTCAGTATTTGAAAAAGCTTCAGTCATTATTCTGGTGAATTATAATTTTACGAACTTTGGTTTAAGTAGACAGGTTTTTCATGCTATTTCTAATTCACCCAAGGTTTTCAGATTCAGTTGCATGGACCCTCATTATTCTGTGTGTAGGTGTTTAACAACCCGATGTCAAGTAGTCCTGCACATCTGAAGAGGTGTTAAAAATCAACTAAGTGAAATAATTTTCGTATAGTATTTCATTGTATAAACAATTGCAAGGAGAATGTCATGTAACCTTAAATAGAAACACTTCATCTCACCGTACAGAGAAGCATCAGCGAGCTTGAAGCCAGACCTGCTGATTTTTGCCATAAAATGCAGCAGTAGAAGTACAAACCTTATGGATTGGTTAAGTTCAAATATTGTAGGAGAAAGGCTGAGAAAATGGTGATTTCATTGTAACTTACTGCTATTGCACTTAGAAAAATGGTAACCGACAAAAGGCAAGTGTTATACAGATCTGGACACTTGAAATGCAACAAAGAGCATTTATCATCTGAAAAATTGTAAGTCAAATGGTTAGTTTTGCTTTGTGAAAACCATTTGTAATTATAGTGTTACTGACCAGAGCAGTGATTTTCATGGATATGCTTCATTCACTTCCCAGCCTCAAGTGCTTGGATTAGGTCAAAAAGCCAGGGTGGTAGGTGTGTAGAAGATAATGTGAGAAGTCCCCATTTGTTCAGTCAAACTGAATAAATGAGAGGTGGTGGCAGTAGCAGGCTTTGCTGCTGTGATCTCTTCTAGCTGTGCCCAGCACGTCTGTGCCAGGGCTACAGGGTCAGTATTTGTACAAAACATCATGTGTCCATAAGAAGCAATGTTTAGAGAAGGTGCTGGGATCTCATCACGTGAGGACCATCACTGAACCAGCTCCAAGGCCCTGTGCTCCAAGGCCCTGTGCATTGTACTTCAAAATGATGCTTTTGGAGTGAAGTAGCCTTCTAACTCATACTTTGAGAACCAGAAGGGGCTTTTGTTTGGATCAGCCAAACACTGACTTCACAATGAACACATTTGCAACTAAGTAGGCTTTTGCTCTGTCAAGAGAATATCACAGATTCAGTGTTCTACCGCACACATGTATGAACTGCAAGCTTTAAAATGGAGCATGAACTCTAACCATTTGCTGTTTTCAAATATGATGTTAAGAAGCTGAGACAATGAGCACTATAAAAAAATCACAGAACACATTTTACAAAAGGAAAAAACTTGAACTGCCAGAAAACAGGAAGTTCTTGAATGAAATGCTTGAATTTGTAACTACTATTCAAATTTAACAATAGGCTGGGAGAATGATGTGCCCAGTTCAATAGCTATTAGGAGTATCAGATGCAGAAAGGAAAATCCTCTGCTGAATGAGAGGTCTATCCTAATAATATTCAGCATGTCAGAGAATTTATTTCAGTGTTCAGTTTTGATCACCGCTACTTGACATCTGCAAAAATCACCTCCTATTTTCCAGCCTAAAAAACAATGAACATAGTTTTCTTCTTACTCATACCTATGTCGCACAGGAATATCCTCATTCAAAGTCATTTGAGATCAACCAATGTAACTGAAAGGTCAGACAAGTTTGGTGGGTTTGTGGCTGTAACCAGAATGTACTTACTGGCTTAATGCTGAACGCTTTTATGGTCTCACTGCAATAATTTGTCATCTGCTTTCTCCCTGTGTGTTTAAGCTGTGAATGCTTTTGGCATGATACTTTCACTTACTGTGTTTTCACAGCTCTTCGCAAAATCTTCAGTTTCTCAATGTTTTATTGCCACAGAAAGAAGAAAAATAAATATCGTGTAAAGTAGCAAAAAAAGCATTGCTTCGAATTTTTTCTGGTATTTTTATACACGCTGGTGTACAGGTTTTATAGGTTGGTATTTTTATAAATGGATTTTCTAATATTTGGCCTGTGCTCCTGAACTCACATGTTCTGTTTCTCATTGTGCTGTAGGATCCTGTGTTATCATGGGTATTTGGACCGGGACTCATCCTCCCTCTGCTAGTCTCTGAGCAGAGATGAGAAGATTAGGAGTATGCTTGCCTTGTAAAACAGAGAGAAGCAAAGAGTGTGCTTGAGATCCTGTCCAAAAGGTTTCTAAGCAAGAATCCAAAGAAGAGACTTCCACTGTCCTCTACCATAAAATAGATGTGATGATAGTATTTGTGAGATTTATGTCATCCAAATTTCTGTTATCAATGCATAAATGTAGTCGTAATGAGGTCAGAGGTTATGATTCTTATAGGATTGTATTATTGGGAAATTTGACACTGCTGCATAAGCTAAAAATTCTTAAAATTATCAGTAAAAGAATGTTTTGGATCAAAGCTTCTTGGCCTGTTGTTTCAGGAAAAAACTATTTTTGACTAGGTATAAAAATTTATTTACAGAATAAAAGTTCTTCAAAATTCGCAAACCAAATATTCTACCTTGAAAGAGGAAATCAGTCTCATCTGAACTTCTTCCTTTTTTTTTTATTATTTGATGCAAACCCCATCATTTTCTGAAATGTCAGTTTATAGAAACTAAATTAAATGTTGGAAAAAAGTTCCTTTGAAGACTTTCAGCCTATTCTGTCTGAAAGATTAAGATTTATACTATAGAAAGGGAAAAATTAGTTATTAGAAAACCATGTCAGAGCTACTATGATGTATTTATGCTACTGCACCTAAATTTCAAACCATGAGAAAGATAATTTGTTGGGAAAGGAGATAAAGGAATCCCAATCACAACTCTACTATCATCACTTCAATGTCTGTACATTACACTGTTCTGCTAGGTCAACCTAATCTGTATGGCTCAGGCTGTACATCATCAGGGCCTCTCTGGCTTGTCATCTATCTGTTGACAGACTCATATCAAACACTTATCCATAAAGTTAATAGATTGTCCCTGCTAGATTATAACCTTCTGCCAGATTAATTTATTTTGGGTGGTTTATTTGAAAGAAATGGTTGAATTTCCTGGGGACAAAGCCATTTTTTTCAGACTCAGAGGCACAAATGGACTTTACAGCACTTCTAAACAGGACCACAGGCTTGAGAGAAATTGTAGGGGTTTGCTGGTATTTGGGCCCATGTACCTGATGAGGATGGGGGGTCCCAGCTCAGTGAGACATTGTAAGAGATATTGCTACTGCCTTTGCTTTACACATTTAACGTTAGGAGGCTAGTTCCCCTATTGTCCCTATAATTCAGGGAAAGAGTAATACTCACAAAGCAAACCAGAATAAACAATCAAATGTGTTGAGGGATACGCTACTTTCTGTTACTTTTTTTTTTCTTTTCTGGAGGTAAAGCAATGAGATGAAGCTCAAGGGCGACCCTTCCTTGGTGATAACCACATTCCTTCAACACAAAATATTTCATTGAAAAAAATCCTAATCAGTCCTGGTGAAAACTCACAGGTCAGGATAAACAAACCATGAAACAAATTTCTGGGGCAGGGTTCTCTTCATTTGTTGCCCTTAAATCAAGAAAACATTTCTTTCTAAAAGATATATGACATTTCATCTGCAATTAATGGGATTCGGTGCTAGAATTACTGGGCAAAATTTGATGGTCTATGCTATGCAGGTCAGATTAAATGATCACAATGGCCCTTGACCTTTGTAACTATTCGTCCTTCATGAGAGCAGAGCCATGAAAGACAGATGAACTCTAATGAAAGAGAACTGGAGTCTCTGGAGAACTGTTTAAAGGATGTCTTGAATTAGCTAATGCAAGAAAAAGACATTTTCCGATAGAAAGGCCTTAAACCCCCTGAAGTTACACAGATTATTTTTCATTTTGACATAAGGAAAAATTGCGTTTTGGTTAAAAATACTGTTTATTAATATCCTCCTTGCTTCTCTCCATTTGGGGTGTGAAAAATGGGGCTAATTTAATGAAAAATGGGAAAATGAAAATGTTGCAGGGTTTGCTCTTTCACGGATTTAGAAAATATTTATCATGCAAAAAAACCCAGTTGCCTTTGGGAGGCAAGTAGAAACATAGCGTCTCCTTGGTGTGACCAGGATTTAGAGCCCTGCTTAGGGCAGGGGAAGTCCCTTTGTCCTCCGCGTCTCCATCCAACATGCTCATAGTGGGGCTTGTCAGAAGGTGTACCAGCAGCACCATTTGGAAGTAGGACCCAGGTGCTTTGCTCAGGTGGTAATACTCTTCTGGGAAGGCACCACGCTCTCTTCAAGGAAGGCTCCATGTGGTGGTGTTCAGGTCTTTTGTCCCAGTCATGGTGAGCTGGAGGGCCTGATGGAAACCGAGGTGATGCTCAGAGTCCTCTAAGCCATGCACTGAGGAAGAAAGGGGCCTGACCTCAGGGACTGGGCTCAAGAAGTGGAAAGACTTACTATGAAAGGAATCTGGATGTGGGAGAACTAAGAAGCTGCCTTCTATTTAAGCCAAGTCTCAGTCATCAGGTACCCCTAACCAAGATGAACTGAGGAAGGTGGTGAGGACACTGAGGCAAACAGGAGGTGTGTGAGATGTCTTTCTAACAGGCCAGAGATTTCCTGCTTAGAATAAGCTGGGAGTCAAGACTGCCAAGGACAGAAGCATCATAAAATGAAAGATGTTCAGGGCACTTGGACCCTATGGGGGAAGAACACTGCTTCTAAATACTCTGTTGTGTATGAGCTCCAGGGAAACCCACCTGGGAAACTGATGCAAGGCTTACAGTGCAACTGCAACATGGTTGGGATAAGTAAGAGAAGGGAGCAAGGGTGTGCAAGATGCAAAAATGAAACCCTGAAATCATTCACTTTCATGTGATGGGGAGGGTTAGTGAAATGGAAAATGAGGAGAAAGCACAGTGAAAACTCAACAGCTTCAATTTAATGTATTTTGAAAATGCAAGGCAATAATATGAAGGAGGTAATTCTGTTTCTCTTCCAACTGAAAGCAACTCAAAAAGGTTGAAAAGTAATATGATAGCCTCTTCTTGTGATTATTTTCACAGAAAAGATATAGCATTATGTGCTTTTAACAACATTAGTGCTAACAGAATGAATTGCTGTGTAGGGCTGAGAAAGGTTGGGAAGATGAAAAGGAATTAATCAAGTTAGATCAGTGGAGAAAGAAAAAACAGACATAAATCAAACTGAGTAGTTTCTGAAGTACGTAGGATATCTATCACTAACTGCTAGGATGTTTCTGCCCTTAAAAACTTTCCTAATACCTGCAGTTTAGGACTTATTAATTCAGTTGCTGCAGTTAATATTTGTCCTTTTTAATTGTTCTTTGCCCTGAACTACAGTATAATTTGAATACATACATTGCAATCTAGTAGAAGGCATAGCATGCTACTTCATTTGGAGAGAAACAATGCATGTCTCTCTAAAAAAATACCTATTAACACCTGGCTCTTGAGATTAATTTCCATCATCTCATGGAATTTATGTAACTCTATTGAAACTCCTTCTGGGGTGATAATTAAAGGTCCTGGATGTACTGGTACCTTGCAAATAAGTGCTATATCCTGATCTAGTGCAACTGGCACCAGTGAGGCAGCAGCAACTGGTTCTCACTGAGAGTGTGTTCTGACTAATATACAATTTGCCAGATAACTGTGGTCAGAGATAAGTGCAGGGAATGTAGGTCACCAGCACTGAGCTCAGTGTCTGACAGCTGAGATAGAGCTGGAAGGAATTTTCTATATGATTGTCCCAGCACTGGCCAGAGAGCAGAAGAGGACAGCTTGTGATGCAGCCTTATCACCAGCAGCTCAGGCCCTCTCAAATCCCAAGGCTGGCTCTGCCAGCTGCTGGCTTGTAACCCATATGTTGTTTAGAACAGAACCATTCTTCCTTTTCCAGTTCTTCCTGTGGTCCCCAACCACATAATTTCCACCATTATTCTTATTATGAAGGAATCTGGTGTTTTTTCTAATGTTTTTTTTTGGGGGGGGGGAGTCAGTTATTACATTAATAGGACTCTTCCAGTGATCCAGTGGTTAAGGTGTTCTGCTGGTTGACGGGTTGAGCTTTTCCCACAGAGATGGGAAAAACTCATCAGCTGAAATGAAAAGACAATGTTAGGTGAACAACTCTTTTTTCTGCCTGGTTTCAGTCCAGTCCCACTACAAGCGCACTCCAGCAAGTGCCCAGATGGCTCGCATTCCTGCTCTTTGGGTAGCTGACTCACACTCGCCAGCTGCGTCAAGGTGTAGGAATGGTTAGTGAGGGATGCCAGCTGGACTAGTAGCAAAAAACACTTGGGCTTGAGTTTTACAACAAATGGCAAAGCAGTTGAGCTCAGCTGGCCTGCTTTATTTCTTGTCCTTGAATAAAAGTTTTCATTGTAGTCTCAGCTGTTTGGCACTTTCCTTTTGTATGCTTATTTGTCAAGTTTTGAGTCTCTTGTTCTGAATCAGAACTGACTTGGACAAGTACATGGTGAGACTGTGGAAAAGTCTCCCTCCAGCAAAATTCAAACAATAACTTGAGGGTGAAGGGAAAGAAGAAAAGTTGTTGCTGGGTTTACCACACCACATCTTTCTTTTCTAGCAGTATATTTACTTCCACTGCCTGTGTCACCTCCTTCTGACCTGTACCTCATTCTGTTCTTCCCCACACAATATGCAGAGATGGGGACTTCTCTCAGACTGTCTATCCATGGTTTTATTCCCATTTAGAGGTTATTGAAATGAAGCACACAAAGTACAAGGTTATTCAAAGAGTGGCAAAAGACTGTCAGTGTCACTTTTCAGCTGGGCAGGATTTCTGCGAAGTACTTGTGACAAGGCTCATTTCTCAGAAAACTCTTCATAACATAAGGGTGAAGGCTTTAGCATTTCATATATAATCCATCTCCAGTGATTTGTCTTTCTCCTCTGCAAAGAGAACTCTTATTCCAGGCAGGCCTGTATGAATTTTATCTTGGTTAGCATCAGTAAATAAACCCATGGCTTTTCCAGCTAAAACACAGAAGTCTTTATCCCTCATGCTGAAGAGCTGGTAAATTCACAATTTTGCCAGGCTCACACCCTCTGTTATTTGAGAGCATTTACATACATAGCAGTGGCTTACATATATGAAACAAAATTATTGGAACATGATTCCCGTTCATCAGGGAATGATTATTTCCCTGACTTTTATATTAAGAGTAGCATGGTTTATAGTGGGCAGAGGCTGAGTATTCAAATCCGAATTTATGAACTGTGCATTAGTCTTCACGACTGGCACAATGCTGTTCAAACTGAACACACCATGAAGCCAAATGTTCTTTTATGTTGAAGAGAATAAATTACATGCAGATGATCTTCTCATGTGTTTATACAGTGTTTTGTACATGCAGCATTTGGGCCAATAAATTATATTCTCCAAAGCTGACACAAGAATTTAGTGATCTTGCTGGCTTACTGCCTTTGGAAATTCAGGTACTTCCCAATGGCAATTCTGCTTTGTTGCATGAAAAAACCTGTTATTCTGAAGTCAGTAAGGAGCAGGAGGGGCCCCTTTTCTCTCTTTACAGTGAGCAGCTTCTCTAAAAGAAGATTTTCTGTCCTTTTCTCCCATGCCACAGTTTTGTCACTTGTTTGCCTCTCTGATCCTGTCTATTCCTTCTATATAGACATGTTTTCTGAACATACGTGGCTCTGCCAGTGGATGCCAACGCTTGCCCTGTGGAAGCCTATAATCAAGTTTCTTCTCTCAGTAGGGGGTTGCACTTGTTGAGAGATTGTTTTCATACTGACAGATGCTTCTCAGAGTAAAAAGCAGAAATAAGCTCTGCATATAATCAATGTAATCCAACAGTAAAAAAAATATTGTTGGAAAAGTAAAGCAGCTCTTCTTTCCATGCCACTATGATCCGTAGATGAACATATATGCTTGAAAGTTATGTTAGAATCATAGAATCATAGAATAGTTAGGGTTGGAAAGGACCTTAAGATCATCTAGTTCCAACCCCCCTGCCA
>JAVHNF010044791.1:22255-42492 GCA_034783455.1 Micropsitta finschii
TAGGGTTGGAAAGGACCTTAAGATCATCTAGTTCCAACCCCCCTGCCATGGGCAGGGACACCTCACACTAAACCATGGCACCCAGGGCTCTGTCCAGCCTGGCCTTGAACACCGACAGGGATGGAGCATTCACAACCTCCATGGGCAACCCATTCCAGTGCTTCTGTATTTCCCTAGGTAATTAGGGATTAAATCTGCAGAAAATCAATGTCAAGTAGAAAAATAACTTGGCTGTCGTCAGCCAAATAATAAATAGCAATGACAACAGTAATACATAACATCTTTTTCTATTAGTAATTGACATTGTCATCATATTATTAAAAGTTGCCATTAATTAGCTTTACTTTTTCTACTTCTCTTGTTTATTAATCAAGACAAATTGGTGGTACTTCATATCTATTGCCAATACTCCTTCTGTTTGCTTTATGATTTCCTTTTTCTTTCTGTCCCACTGCTTTCTCCTTGTGCGAGACCCTAATTTGAACCTTATTAATCATTCTTTTTTCTTGTCATAGTATTGGACTTGTAAATTTCAGCATAGAAACCTCTACTGCTTTTCTTTTTTTTACCTGTGGTCAGTTCTCTCCTTTGCTTTTTCAGCATTTAATCTTCAGTAGGGTCTTTCCAAATGAACTCCTGTGATGTGTTCCCTGTTTTCCCATTTTCTCAAATGTAAACTTTCCTTTGAATTCTTCATGTTTTCCATTGGCATCATTTACCTCTACAGTTCTAGTCTGACTCCGAATGTACTTCAACTCTCATCCCACTACTGTGGGTACACAAAAATTAATCAGATATGATGGCTGCATAAATTAGTAGTTTGATACAATTTGGTGTTATGCTGATCTCTAGGTTCTTCACTACATTTGTAAAAACTGCTTTTTTATGAAGCTAATTTTCTTAAGAATACCTTAAGGACATATGACTTTTCCTTCCTGCTAGATCCTGCAGCTAAGCTGTGGCAACTCTATTTTGTCATCTTTCTTTTCAGTTTCATTGTATTTTCACAATTTGTGTTCTAGAGCCTATTCAGAAAGAAAATGTTCCCGTTTCCATTTCATTTGTTCAAGCCAGCAATCTGATATGCCACACTGTATTTTTCCCTTTCTGTCCTATTTTTATTTGCCAAGCATCCCAAAATAGCCAACCTGTCTTGACATACTGCTCAAAGGCAAGTAAGAAACATAAGCACCAAGAGTAAGAAACATCAAAGCTTTATACTACTTTTATCCTTCTCTTAAGTGAGGCCAGGCTGTAGGGAGAGCTGGTAACTTTGTGAGAGAATCACTCAGTGCTAAGACAGCACTTTGCTCATCAACTTAGGCAGTTACATCCACAATAGCAGTACAGTTGCTGCCTCTATCCACCTTGCCCTCTTTCAAACAGCACGTCTTGAAGGTAGTTCTCAAAGTCTCTACACCAGCACTGCATAAAGCTTGAAGAACATAAAAGCTCATCACCTTTACAACCTTTTTTAGCTTGGAGAAAACTATGCACAATCAAGCAGTCATTTCACTGCTAGCAGTAGATTTTATACTGTTACAGCTTCTATTGTGAACATTACTCCAAAATCTCTTCTCTTATCAATGTGCTTTATTAAGGTTTCTGCTATGTCTCATACACAGAGATGCAGTTTACAGTTCTGCAGCAAGAAGATTGCATTCTAGCTAATTTTTTTTTTTTTTACAGAATTACAGCTTCTGTTGTTTGCTTGTTTGCTTGCTTTTATAGTTGTTGCAGTAACCTTCTTAAGTTTACTGGAAAGAAACCTTTAGGCTGCTTGTCTTAATTAACCTTTAGGCTGCTTGTCTTTGGGCCTTGTAAACTGAGCTCACTTTTCAGCTTCCCTGGAGCCACACTGCTGTCCTGCTCTTTTCATTTAGACACTAGTTGCATGCATTGCTTTCTGTTTGCTTCTTCTTGGTGGAATCTGAGGCCTTTCAAACACAGAAACCCAGTAGTAATCAGGTGTCAAATCCATGCGTATGGCTTGAAGCCTTCCAGCCTTGTGCATTAACTGGACTTCAAAGTCCTCTTTGGAGGCTTAAGGTAGCTGAAACAAATAGTAGTGTAAAAATTTCTAAACCCTATACTTTATTCCTCACCCTAGGTAAGATAAAAGTAAAAACCCCACAAAGTTGTAAGACTGGACACAATCTGCTGTTGGCATTTGGGGTTCTGACCCTTCATACTCCAAGGTCTTCTCTAAATTCAGTCGGATTCCCCTATGTGTCTGTCATCTTTCCTCTGCAAGCATATCCTTTTGCCAGGCTATGGGTCTTTCTCCCTAAGATGTTTTTATTGATTGAGTCTGGGGCAGAGCCCCATTCCTTCAAAGGCTCACAGCCTTGTCATGCTCCAGCCTGCTCTTACCAACAAGCTCTCCTGCATAGCCTGAGCCCAGGTCCAGATATGTTGTTTGGAAAGGTGGGGACGGGGTGGAAACTATTTGGAAATACCCAAAGAGTCATGGAAAAATTGAATCCAAGAGGTTGAGATATAGAAAGAAAGAAGAACAAAATGATGGAAACCAGAAGAAGATTTAATATAGTTCTCTTCAGGTCTGCTCGTCAGCAATAAACCCATGGTTTATTTCCCATGCCATAGGTTTCTATATACAGCCAAAAAGATGAAACTTGAAATGCATTTAACTAGCATAATTTTATTTCAGCTAGTGAATCACTTTTATCTGCCTACTTGTTTTTATGGCTCCCTTCACCCATTGTATATGTAAATCTTTCAAATAATTATGGGTTTGTCATCACAACACTTCTTCAAAGTAAGGAATTGTTATGAGCTTATTGTAACAGGAAAATTGAGATGCAGAAAAATTAGCTACTTGCTCAAGGTCAGGTAAAAAGATTCAAACAGTTCAGTTTGAATCTGAAATGAGACTCAGTCCCAGTTCACTAACTTCCCTCTCCCATTTGTAAAGGTTATATATGCTTTTGTGCTTTTGGGAGTTTTATAACTGTTAAAAGACCGGTTAATAGCATTTCATTCATTTAAAAAAAAAAAAAAAAAATTAGAACATTTAGTAGTGCTGACAGGCACACAGAATTGGGATTCTTGTCATATGAGTCACAAATTACATGTATTATTCAGAGGTTTCATAGACAGTGATATGACTGTAGTTTATATCCCCGTTCTCTCAAGGGACATACACTGATTTGTTCTGATAGAATCAACAGGGAAAAAAAAAGTAGGTATTTATATCCTAAGGAATGCTGGGAAAACAGGCGGGGTTGGTATCTGAACTTCCTCCATCACATTGTGACTCTATAGGCCAAATATTTTACTTCTCTGTATATTTCTTTATAGTTTGCTCCATACCCAATCGCCATTGTCGCAACGATAATTGAAAGTGAAAGGTTGAAATTCTAACGAAAAAGAAAAATGAACTGATTTTAAACCCTGTGGTTTCCCATTTCATTACAGACCAAAACATACAGAAAAAAATAAAAAAATAAAGGAGCTTTAACATGGAGTTTCTGAACCCTCTAAAAAGGTGACTCAGGCCAAACTTTGCAAATGTATGGAGCTGTGCAAAGAGCTTCCATTTATTCAAAGGCTGAATGCTAATAAAATAAAATTAAAATATTTGAATCATTGTAAACACTTTGCTTGATCAGAAAAATGAATAATTTACACCATTTTAAATAAAACCAAATAAAATTCAGTAAAAATTAAGATACTATTTTCCAGTTCTTCGCTGGTAACCTTACTCTCCAAAGCCTACAGCATTCAATCACAGTGCAGGAGAGAAATAGAAGTATTTTCTCTAACCTGTTTTAAGTAGCAATTACAACTGTTTCAGTCTGAAACAGGTCAAAGCAGCTCTGCTTTTTAGATCCATATAGAGTCTATAAAGGTCTACAGGTACTCACATTCTTCCTTATTTATGACACAGTCTTCGAGTACAGTGCCATTCTCTTTCTTTTTTTGACTGGGACATCCTCACCAAAACTATTTCTAATCAGGCGACTGGAGAATTAACCTAATGTATGGTGATGATCTAGTTTTTATTTTTAATAAGTAAACGCTACATTTTGGGGCTCAGCTCCATGCTAGATTTTGTTGCAGAGGGTCCCAAATGCAGTGAGGTACCTGCCAGACTGACAATGTAGATGTCAATCTGTGGATTGACAACTATTTTCATCCTTAGGCAATTGTTATATTTTTCTCATTTAATTTTAGTTCAGATGACTCTTCCTCCATGTAATTTCTGTGTATTATCCAGAAACCCCTGAGCATGCATGGTTGAGAGTGCAGGAGGGTTATTGATAGGAACTATAACACTTCTGAATGAAAGAATGGCAAAGATCTTCCTCATCTCTCTGAAGACAATTTCTGTTGGGTTGTGATGTGTCTTGGTGGTAAGAGCAGTAATTAAAACCAGAAGTCTTAGAGCATTAGGTAGTTTCTGATGAGTTACTAAAATATGCAGTTAGGGGATGAGAACATTTGGTGGAATCCTCCCCCAGTTGCCATCATCAGAAATTTTGTTAGTGACTGTAACGGACTAGCAAATGCACACATTTAAATAATGGAAATGAATGAATAAACCATTGGGTTTAGGTTTGGTTTGGTTTTGTTGGTTTTGTTTGTTTGTTTGTTTGTTTTCTTGTTGCTGTTGTTCTAACACATTTTTCTTACGTAATTCTCAAAATAATAAGCAACCATTTCATTTCATGCAGAATTCAGGAGCCTGCTGAAGTGTGTGTTTTCCAAGAAGACCCAAATTCAAACCCTCATCTTTATCTGGAAACCCCTGGCTTTCTCTGAACCAGCCTTCTCAGGTTTTCCTGTTAGAAAACCTCCTGCTGTTGTCCAAGTGCACGTCACCGGGGCTCGGGGAGGAACCTCTGGTTACGGTATGTTCTAAAGGCAGCTCACCCGGAGCAGGGGGGAGGGAGGAGAAGGGGGTGTTTATTTCCCTAGTGTCTGATTTCTCAAATGAAGAACCTAATTATTCAGCTCCCATGCTGTGTTTATGCCTGTGAATGCAGCAAACGTATGTCAGTAGCTGCGATAGGGAGAGCCCGTAGTTCTGGAGAGCAGAGGCTGGGGTTGGTCCCTGCTCCTTAGTAGCACCTGTTGGACCGGGGTCTGCTGTTGAATAACCCTTCCGTGGTACAAAGGGAGGTTATATTATTGGGTACATTTTAATTCTTGCTGGTATTAGTCATAGACTCAGTGACTCATCAATCTGGCTCACAAAGTAAAAGCAGATTTACCCTTTATAAGGTTTGGCAGTTGGCAGATGATTGTTTCCCTTCTGTGAATCAGACTTTTATTTATTTAGTGTAATCAAGAAGGAACTGTCTGTTTTGTGACCTTCTAGGTTAGTGAAAGGGAACAAAGGATTTCTCTTTATTTATTATTATTTTTTGGCATCAGGCACTTAGCAGAACAATGCAAAACTATGATAAAGGATCATACTCTGGTTGGCTGGTTACTTGGACTGTAGCTGCATGTCACATTATTATTCCAGTTGGTCTGAAGAATTCTTTTACATGAGCAGAAATAACCATTTTATTACAAATAAAGTAGAATCCATGCTCTTTAGAATCAGTCGGGGAAAAGTCCTCCTTTCCAATAGATACCTAGATAACCATTTAACACGTGAGGCACAGAAAGTGCTAAGCTAGACAAAAATAATAAGAGAGTTTTGCAAGATGCCTGGCTATTTGACAGAGTACATCCTGTCAGATCACAGACATACCTCATGCAAATTACAGGGAAAAAAAACCCAAATGGCAGGTAGCAACTGTGGTAAGCAAGCTCAAGGACAGCAATCTGGGTAACAGACCTGAAATACATATAGAGATTGCTCAATGGCAGTGGAGCTGAAAGAAATCGTGAAAATCTAAGAACAGCCAACCAGAAATAATTAATTGGTCACTGCTGCTTATCCAGATAAGGAGAAAATGCAATTTGGAAAGTTCCTGCATTTCCTAAACTTTGTATTGTGTTTAAAGAAAATGGCTTCGCCAGTGCGAAGCACACTAATTCACTCCCTGGTCCTGGCACTCTGTAAGCATTTGCTGAGACCTGTAAATGATCTGCAATATGTTCAGAGAATGCCAACAAGCATTATTCATGGCTGCAGCTGCATTCGTTACATAGCTTTCAAAGCCGGCTATTTCTAAATGTTGTTTTTTCTGTCTGCATTTAGCTAGAGAAAGGTTTCAAATGCAGTAAAACCACTCGGTTATCAGTGAAGCTAAGCTGGATTGAACTATGTGTGCAACAGTGAAGTAAAAAAAACAGGGCTTTTTTTTCTTTCTTCAGGTTTATTTCAATAACTTTTCATTAGCTTCCCCTGCGGTAAGCTGCAGTGGGCTCCGTGTCTTGGCAGAGTGGGCTGGCTGCACGCAGGGCCACTGGCCTTCCTGGGGGCGATGGTGGGGTTCTGAACATTGCATTCATGAAAGGGAGGTATTCTTTTCCTGCTCACTGCTTTTCTGTGCTGCAACACTGCAAAGGTCATAAATGTGCTTCTTTTACTAAGAGCTTTGGTTGAGGAAGGGTAAGTTTGGAAGGAAAAGAAGAAACCCCTTAGTTCATCAAGCTACATGCTTGAACAGGTACTCTGCAGAGTAATCCATGCTTCTTTTAAATCAACACTTTCCAGGATATTAAAAGGCTACAACTTTGAGATGCATAAAATCTGTGTTGGATATGAATAAAGCATGACTGCCTAATCAGCTTAGTGGGGATGGAGGCATTACAGTTAAGGCTCTCATGAACAATTTATTTATTAAGCAGATCTTACTAAGATTAAATTACCAAAATGAGAGTGTTTTCCAGCAAATAGTATGATTTAGTTAACAGAGGATGGTCAATGAGTCATATCAAACAATCAAGGGATAGTGCAGGTTATTCTTCATTGGGATCTATAAGGACAGTATAAACAATCATCTTGGGGAATGGTTTCAGTGGAAGGTGAGTTAGTGATATCCTGAGATCCCTTTCACCCCTCTATTTCTTATCTATTAAGGGAAAGATAAAATGATGGAAACCATGTTTGGCGATCTGAATTCAGAGATTCATCATTTGACCTGAAAAAAAGATCAGTTCCACTTCTGTTGAAGCCAATGGATCTCTGAATAGACCCCAATTTGTAGTAAAAGCTACAGTGATTTTGACCTAAAGCAAGATTTAAAGAAGTGCTTATCTTGAAGATGCGCATAAGGCACATTCCCAAATTCTTTACTCTGACCATAATAATACTTTGACACAACACTGTGATCACACATTTAGCGTAGCTTCACCTGAAATACTCCCAAAGCAAATGTTCTTGAATTTCATAGTGTGAGCGACAAGATAGCCTCTTGCAAGTAAAAGCATCATGAATACAACTAGACCAAGGAGAAAACTACTTGCAAGAAGTAGTTTTCTCCTTGGTAGAAAGTACGTAGTAGTAGAGAAAACTACTTGCAAAAAGTGTGCTTTGTTCTTCTACTCTCTTTATCTGAGAAGCATAATACTCCTGAGACCAGCAGCTGTCAACAATATAAGGGTAAAAATAGCACATATTAGTTGCCTGTTGTGCTAGTACTGTGTAAAGATACAATAATTGAAGTTAGTAATATTTATGATTTCATGATGGCTTTCAAAATTTTTAGTGTTGATTCTTCAAGCCTTTTTTTTCCATTTTCCTGTGCTATGTGAGAGTCTCAACTATTATTTAATAAAAAAAATAAATTCTGATTCACATAACTGTGCAGGAAAACCTTAATAGTTCAAAACCAGACACGGAATAGAAATAAGATAGACTTTTAGCTTTTTCATTTCCTTAGTGCCACAATTTTGAAGTCAACCTCGAAGTTTATTTGTGCTTGTTCTGGATGTAGGGGACTACCAATACTAAGCAAAAAAGCAGGCGCTCTGCCAGACAAACCATTCTGTCTACATATACAAGATAAGCAAAGGATGGGGGAAGTAAACTATTGTTAAGAATGTGGAAATTGAGCATAAGGAGATTAAAGTGCCAGCACTTTCAACACTTGGCTATGCAGATAAGGTCAGTGCCCAAGGGAGTGCAGAGGCAGCCTGTCCAAGAGCTGGGAACTGATCCTGGCTGCTCCTCTGGAAGGGAGAGAAGAGGCATCAGGTGTAAACGAAGCAGCACTCACCAGCGCAAAAGATGAATCAGCTGCAAAACAGTACTTTCTTAATGAGAGTCACAGTGGAAAACCTCAATGAACTGCCACAACTGTCCATATTCTCATCTCTCGCTTAAGGGAGATAGGTGTGAAACAAAGAAAAGCACGATTATTGTTCTTCACAAAATCGTTCAGCTTGGGAAGTGCTTGTCACAGGATGCTGTGAATGCTAAAATTTTACACAGCATTATGGGGGAACTGGACAAGCCCATTGGTAAAAAACTATTAAATATTACAAATAAAACCAAAATCAAGACTAAACCAAACTGAACCAAATAACCCACCTGTATCGATCTCAGGTAAATTAATTCTACCCGGAAATTGATTTTATCTGAAAATGACTCAAGAATGAGAACGCAACTCAATGAACTACCTTCTGTTTTCCTTGTTCTCACACTCTTCCTTACACATTGACCTGTGGTCGCTGCTGGTGACAGGATGTTGGTTTAACTGTCCCTACTGTCCCAAGGCCATAATGTTATGAATGATACTTACTGACAGCAGCTGGAGATGTAAACCATCAGCTGCTGGAAGTTCTCTTAGATGCAATACGGTTTTTGTGGCTACCAAATAGTTTCCAGAGATGCCTTTTCCCAGAATCTTTTTGCAGTTCTGCATGGTTCTAGCTACTTCAGACTGTCTGTGAGTCACTTGTTGGGGCTGCAGATTACGGAAGGGGCCAAATGCTTCATTAACAAGAGTAGGCTGCACCATGCTGGAAAATTCTTTTTCCTCAGTATACCCTTGACAGTTCTAAAATCTAAGAGATGGGTTTCTACACATAAACAACATCTGTGTGTTATCAGCATTATCCATCTTAAGTATGGAACACATTCATCTGGGTGAAGCCTGAAAGCCCTCCCAGGAATATTTCAAATCCATTTCCTAGGTAAAGCAAACAGATAATTATGCCCCAGCCCTACATCCAACATGAACTCCTGCATTCACAAGGAATCCCAGTAACCTTTCTGGGTCCACACAGGCTAACCGTGCTACAGGACAGCAGATTACCTTTTATAACTAGTGCAGTATGGTCTTTTGATGGGTATACTTCAATTTTATCACTTCTTCCTAAAGAGAAAATTCAATTTAAATTGACATCCAGGAATGAATTAAAATGTACAAAGAGTCTTAAATGAAAAAGTAACCATGTAAGCTCAAATCAGTTACCTAAATTATCAGATGAGAAATGCAGCTCTTGAAAACAAAGGTGCAGGAATAGATTTATTTGAAGCAAATACATTTGTGTGTGATTAAAAGAAAGAACTGGAACTGATGTAGTTTGGAAGCAAAACAAACCACACTGTAATCATATATTAAGAAGAAACATTCAATGTTTTGTACAAATATAGTCCAAATTTGTGGAAAAAACCCACAAATTTATTACAAATGAAAACTTTATTTTAAATATCACTATGTTTATGGAAAACACAAGAAAGAAAAAATAAGTGGCACTTTAATTTTCCTTATTTATCAATGTAAAACAATCACTTTCCAGACGTGTTTTTACTCAGGTAGGACTTACTCTTCCTGGTAACTAACCACATGTGAATTATTTCTTCAGCAGAGTGAATTCTGGATTCACAAATTCTGGTCAGACTGTGGCTCAAACTTATATTGTAATATAATTATTTGCCAAGTAAAAAAGAGAAATGTAGTAAATGAGAAAATCTTACCTTTTCCCCTGTCCAAATTCAATGGTGAAAGAGTCAGTAGTTCTTCGGGGTCCCATTTCTAATTCCTTTTCCCTTCTTGGCTGCAAGATGTTCCTGGCTTTCGATTAACTGGTAGTGACTGTTCCAAGCACACTTCTAGCCTGTTGCAAATGCAAATGCAAAATAAAATGGGTTTATAGAAAGCAGATTGGTTAACCTGCATGTTTGAACGTGCACTTGCAATGGGCCAGGACCATGCACACAACCAGTCACTGAGATTTGACTGACAGGCAATTAAGATGTCCTAAATTTTGCTTGTGGAAATATATAATTGAAGTGCCTTATCCAGTACTTCACCACATTAAAAATATGTTGTGTCAAGGTTGTGATAAAAATTTCATTTTATTGATGCTACATGTAAATTAAAAATGTAGTCATGCACCCATCTTCTATCCATGTTTTTACTCATCCTAGTTTCTTATGATTAAGCTTTCTGTGCCTTCCTTCCAGTACCAAGTGTACTTCCAGATAAAAGACATTAGATATTGTCAGGTTTTTTTAAGACTTTTGTTAGCATTCAGAGGATCTCAGGACCACACAAGGAGGTCTTTGGCAAACATCAGAGTCCCACAGTGCTGTGTGCCTGCCTTTTTGAGAATCTCTAGCTTCAGTTATGATCAGCTGGTTGCAAAAACACTTTAATATGTAAAAACTAAAGTGCTGTGCTGTGTCAACAAGCTATTAATTCATTTTTAGATGGGACTCCATGTCTAGATAAGAGCTCCATTCATAATATGCAGCTACCTCTCCCTTCCTGAATTCTTTCCATCAGAGAACTGGGTATAAATTTACCTTCTTTTTTAATACTGTGGGTGTGACAGCAAGCTGCAGATTAGTAATAGATAGGAAGAAAAGAAACTATTCCTCTCTGACAATTTGGTGGCAAAGTGATTTCACCCCTTCTGCAGTATTTAATAAGAGTTTAAGAGGCTGATAGCATTTGTTTTCTCTTTCTGCGCGCATATGACAACAGGGAGATTCAGGTCTAACTTTGCATTTAAATTATATAAACATTTTGAGGTGATGAGGTTTAATGTTTTAAATGTGATCTGTAAAACATGCAAATTAAATGTGAAATCAGTACAAATTCTGCAGAAATTAATAGACAATGAATAAATAATTAAACTGAATTTGATTATCTGGAAGTCAGATGTCTAGTCTAAGCTAAAGAGAGAGCAAGAAGGAGAGGAACTGAGTCCATTCAGAAATAAATGTCTAAATTAGAATCACCCTCTGGAGATACTTACCTCCCCTCATTAGTAACAGGCTGAGCTTTGACAATTAGCTTCAGTTTGACAACTTACTTTTAAATGGCTAAAATTAGGTGACATGAACCTTACCTTGACATTATCTATTTCCACCCAATACAGCAAAGTATTTAATAGGAAGCTGATACTTAAATGTAAGACAAGTGCCATAAATATTTCTGAGTGTTTTGCTGGAGCATGTCCAGAGTGCTCATCAGTTTGCATGATCAAACACTGTATCTTTAATGGTGTTTAGCACTTGAATTTCCTATCAATATCATTGCTTTAATGTGCAGTTGCAGCTTCAGAATGTGAAGGCCAGACTTGAAAGGAGTTTTTTACCATTCATCTGTGCTGCTGTCTTTACCAAATGGAAGTGAAGGTGTAGAAAAGGAGCCTGAACATCTTACAAATTGCTGCATACTGAGCATCTGAAAGTAATTTTCATTGAGGATTTTCTTAGAAAGGCAAGAATGTTTACAACACAGACACTGAAGTAGGAATAGATTTTACATACACTTATTAAATTTACTTAGTGAGCTACTAAGCTTACTTTAGGCATCTACCACAAGTTCAGTTCAGGACATATATGTTTAGGAAGCCAGATTTCCTGCACAGTCCATAGGAAGAAGGGGGCCAATGGGAACATCAGAGTAGGCTGCCCCTAATCTCCAGTGTTACTTGTTTTTCTATTTAATCGCAACATTAATGTCTGGTTGTTTCCTGGCAAGGTTTAAAGTACACATGGAAAAATAAGATACTGCAAGAACACAGACCACCTTTATGAGCCCATTTAACTCCCCTGTAAATTGGCAAGCAAACCCTGCTTTCACTGAAGTTTTGTGTCTAAGCAGCACAAAAGTGTTTCTTCACAGTGTTTACCACATTTTACAGCAATCTAAATAAGTGGCCTTCATAAACTGTGTTGCAGTTTGAGTAGAGCTCAACTGTCTTTGTGTACATATCACAAAGATAAAATAGAAGCAACTTCGCAATGCTGTCCCTTGGCTTTGAATGTGGGGAGTATAGCACCATATCATCCTGCCAAAACAAATTTATTGGATTTGTCATGGATTTCCAGAGAAATAGATTCTGACACACTTAGCCACCCAGTTTAGTTTCCAGAATGACCAGAAAGAGGAAAAAGCCTCTCGCCTACATTGCTGTTGTTTTAGGCCAAGGACAGGATTGGCTTAAGCAGCTCTGTTCTGACTTTCATTATACCGTTTAATTTATTACAAATCTAGTCAAAACAAAGGAAAGAAAACATTTCAAATTTTGAAGACTATTACATACTGACTTATTTGCATTTTGCATAAACCAGGACTTTGCATATGCTTCTCCACTCCAGTTGCACAACGTGTGTTTGACAGTACTGCTCATCCAAGATGACTCATATTTTTTGTGAGGCTCCACTGCAAATAGCTTCACTCTGAAAAGTCTTGTCTAAGTTAGTGGCCTAAGTCTTTATTTTCCCACCCATGACAGGAAGTGAAATATCTGCTTAAGCTGGCAAAAAATTCCATGTGGGATGGCCCAGTTTCTACACTCACGTCACTTCCTAACACGCAGGGGAAGGAAATTACTGCCTTGATCTATTTGTTGATGTGAAGCATTGTTTATTAGTTTAAAGAAGAGACCTTATCCTGACAGCCTTATTAAGGTAAAATATGGATGTCAGTATTTCTGGTAACTCTCAGACTTGCCAGTTTCACACATCACTCTGGTATTGAGTGCTGAGCAATGAAAGCAAGCAGATGTCTAATAAAAAGCCACGTCCACTGTTCTGAATGAAAAAGTAGCAATAAAGGAGACTTGTTGCAGTTATCTGCAGGACCCCTTCACCATCTCTAGTATGGCATTAGTAGCAAAAATCTAATGAAGGGCAAGTCAAAGAGCGCCTTTTTGTAATATACTATTCTTAACAAGCCCTGCATACAGCTCTGGCCTTGCAGAGGTGCACAAGATGGTGCACAGGAGAGAAAGATGTTCCTTCTGTGGTAGGAGGTCTGCAGTCCTGTGTCATAACTGCAATTCCATGGTTTGTATTTTCACATCGCTTCTGATGCCTGAGCCACCAGGCTCCAGCATCCCATAAATCTGAGCCTTTTAATCAGAGTGAAACACGGATCTTTACATGTTTGCTTTCATGCCTACATATCAGAACAGATGAGATAAAGTATGACCTGACACTTGCAGAAAACTTCAGAGATATCTTCACTAGCCCATCATCTGTATTTGATTATGCTGACATTGCTGAAGATTTATAAAGTCAGTTTAATGTCAGGCCACATCTAGGCTGATAAATAAAAAAGACCAGAGGCAGAACTGAAGCGTGCGTCTCATCATCATCCACACTGTTCAACAGTTTTTATCGTGCTTTGTTTTGGCCATCCTCTAATCTCCTTCTAAATCAACACCTAGCGCAGTCTGATGGATTAAGAGACTGTTCATTTGGGAGACCCAAAAGCAACATTTTCCAAAAGAAAATACTTTTGGCTTCTTCTCAATGCAGTTTTCTACTATTATTCAACAGAATTTGCATCATCACTTATCTTCAAATAGTCTCATGCTACTTTTCCATATATACAATCTCAGCGTCATGCTTTAAGTAAGGTGCTGCACAGTCCTGACAGTAAGACTGTCTAGCAAGCTTTATCTTAATAGAAGACAAACTGCCAGATGCACGCAGGCATTCTGGGTGATGGTCTTTTGGCCTCAGTAAAGCAAATTCTTCCTCCACAACAACCAAAAAAAAAGAATTCCTTCCTAAACCTGGGAATTGACAGGCAGTAAAATTGGCTGCAGACTGGTACATGTGTGCAACTGGCGAGGTCTCATTTCTGTGTCTCCCCTTCTGACAGTTATTTTTGTAGGGATCAGTATTAGGAATAGCAGAAGTGATGGCATTGGCTTGGTGTGAAAGAGCTGTATTAAAGCAAAAATTATGCCTTCGTATTTCTTGTCCACTTCACCTGAAGTGGAGAATCCTGTGAAAATAATCTGCTAAATTACTCAGATATACTATTGCTCCATGTATAGATGACAGCCCTGTTCCTAAGAATGTAAAGTGAAGGATATGGGGTAGCTAATGGGGTGGAGCTTTGATGTTCCTCAGAGACTTCTAATTCCTGACTTGTTACAGGAGTCTCTAGGGGACCCTTCCCACACAGCTCCATCTTCCTATTACCTCTGCTAATGGGACTGAGACCTGTGTGCCGCCACATATGATGAATGCTGGCAGGCTCAATCTAGATGGGAGTCTTAAATTCCACACCCTATTCCCTTCCCACAGACTTCTGTCAGTGGGAACCTGTTCAGTTTATCAGTTTGAAAGATGAAGAACTTGCAGATACAATGTTTTCCTGCACTAATGAGATCTCCCACCCCTTAGATATTCTGTGAATGATTTGCAGTAATAGTGCTGCCATAGCAAACAATACTTAGAATCAGGCCATCTTGATTAGACCATTTTGGATTATTTTGGATTAAATTATGTTGGCTTCTATTATTAACTTATTTTAATTTCTTTCTTTATTTAAAATGCTCTGTTATGGTAAGTGAATAGACAGCTGGAGCTAATCCAAGTACAAGTGTACAAGCTCAATTGGTAGAACTAAGTAGTGAAAGCTACCTGCATAACAGCATTAGGGTATTTCTGAAATACAAGAAACTACACCTTGAGCTGAAATTCAGGGCATGGGAGCTGAGAGCCTCAAGGCCCACATGTAGTGCTGGCCAAGAAAACCTGCATAGTGAGTTTGGTGAAACCAGAATATTTAGAAAGTGGGCAATGATCTGGAGTAGAATATTTATCACTTCCTATCTTCACGTTATTCTAAATCACAAATTGACTCCAGAAAATTCCAGAAATGTTAGTGCTGTCCTCAATTAAAAATGAGACCACAGAATTACAAAAGGTAATGGTTTTCTATGAGTGCTTAGCAGTGAAAGGAAGAAAAGCCAGCACCAAAATGATACCTCCGGAGTTCTGGTCCTGCATGAACACCATTAATTTTGTAACTACCACTGCAAGTGTGTCATTATTATCTTTCCCTAGGAATGCATTACTGTAATTCTAATGAATGAATTAATGAACTACTTAACTAACATGAGCATGCTTAAAATTCAAAATTTTCTGTCCTCTGTGGACTTCATAGTTACCCTGCAAAATTGCTTTTCTGACATAATCAAAGCTGTCAAAACTGTTACTGATTTTAATCCTACAGTTTCGGTTTTCCCTCTACATCTTCTACCATAAGTAGTTTCCTGTAAAACAATAGTATTTCTTCCAAACCACTCACAATACAGCCAGTACTGCACCTTTTCTGCTAAGTAGAAACAAATGCTCAGTTTAAGGTATCAAATTTGGGTCAGGTTTGGATGCAGCACAGCCCAGTCCTGCTCTGGAACAGCATGTGCCTTCCAAGTCTGGCCAGATGCACATTCTACAGCTGTGCCTGAAGGCAAAGTGGCAGCAGTTTACATTAAGAACAGAACTAGGCTTGGGACAGTGAGTTCAACAAGCATGAAAATAATGCTCCTTTCTTTAGCCTTGCCCAGGCTCCACCCCGTTTCTCAAAATTGCTGAACTATTTACAAATGTTTAAGAGACCCTCTCTGTGTTACTGGAAGAATGTTTACACTGCCATGCATTTCAGATGCAGGCAGAGCTATACAATCAAGGCCCACCCCAAAGACAAGAGCTGTGCTGTACCATCAAAATATGTACTGGTTCTACTCTCCACTACCATACAAGGCAGCTCTGCATTCCTGCTGGTAACCTTTTATTACCTCCTAAGATTTCCAGATCACTGCCAGATTTCTTGAACTTCATGGAATGCTTACAGGCTTCATAAATATAAACCTCAGATGCTGTTAGGGAGTTTTTGTATGGGAATGCCAAAATGAAGAAAAGAAAAAGTATTGCGAAGAAGGCTATTAAGACCATTTGTGCATTGTAACGGCTGCAGTTACACAGTTTACAGTTTCAATAAACTTCACAACTTAGTGTGAATCAAACCTTGAAATATCACAGTGGTGTTGCCCTTACCTACTTCTCACATAGGATGTTAGCTGAGGAACAGAATGGCCAAGGAATTTAGACAATGTCCCATTGCACTCAGCAGAAGACTGGAATTAGATGTCAGATGTTTATGCTTTGCAATCATAGTCTGCAGTCTACTAAACTATGCTGACTCTTTATGCCTTTAGACAGGAAGAAAGTATTACTAAAAGGGATTTTAAACAGCTTATATTGAGACTCTCAATGCGTTATGACTAAGCTAGAAGAGGCCAAGAGTCCCTTTTTTTGCTGTAAATAAGAAAATTGTAGAGGAATATTCAGTTTTAGAGATACTTCCCCAAACGTATAAAAAACCCCCCAAAACCAAGAAAGAAAATATGAAAAAAGAAAGAAGCAATGGAATAGATGCAAGTCCATAAAGGCAGCCTTGAAAAGCTTCTGAATGCATATAACAGAGACTTTTTGAGCTGAAAAACGTGCATTGAATTTCTGGAATGAGAAAGATGCTGTTTGCATTCTGCCCACAATGTTCTGGCTTCTTATTCTGTAAGGTCATTAAAATGTTTTCTAAGAACTGATGAACTGTTTACTGATTTTATTCTTACTGATTATTTCTGATTTCTGTCCTGAATACACTTTCAAAGTTACTCGATTGAAAATGTCTCCCAGCTTGTTTCAACTGGAACTTTAAGCTATGTTGTTGTTTATTTTCCATATTTTCTTTGATGAAATCGATTCCAACTGAGACAAATTAAGCCCCAACAGCTTCCATTAAATCAAGTTCCTACACAATCTTTACTTTGCACCTGGAGACCACAGTGTGTCAGTACCTAAAGCCTAGCTGACACAAATGCCATTTTTAGGTCCAGAGCTTGAAACGCGGTAAAGGTTCAGCATGCTGAGCAGTCACCCCACCAAAACACACTGGTAGGAAATGCTGAACATGGAGTTTTCAGCCTGCTCTGTGTCAGATGGGTGCAGACCACACTAAAGATCTTTTGGAAGGACTCTTCAGACTGAGTCATGTGTAGATGCATTTTCCATGTAGGGGGGGTGTGTGAGAGACAGACAGAGGAGTATCTTGTCCTGTAACCTCAGACAAACTTGGCAGAAGGATGGAGATTTAACACATAAGAAGCTCCTACAAGTTTTTGGGAGACTTGCAGGACAAGTTTTGCCTGTTAATGCTCGGCCTCAGCATCTAAAAGACAAGAGAAATTTCACATGGGCAAATGAGATCTAATAAATTTCCTAACCATGGGAAATGCTTTAGTCAGAGTTTATATATTAAAGAGCAGAAAAACCTCAGACTGGAGTTCTTGCCTGTATGGAGTCTTTGCTGCCTAGTAAAATGCAAATGAGGATAGAAGTCATAAATACATTCATAAGCATGGTTTCTCAATTAGATTCTCTGAAGTCTGTAAGGGATAAACTCCTGCTGCAGCTTAGTATAATACAATTAGGTTGTCAATTAATCACAAAACTACTGGGAGCTAAGCTGCTTTGGTTCAAGTACTTGGGGATGCTTGTTTCCAGTCCCAGGATCCAGCTGCATGTCTTTACTGGGAGCCCTGGGTTTAATTAGGAAAGACTCAATGGAGCAACGGTCTCAGCTTGAAGGACAAAGAGCATCTGGGGGTACCATTTTGTGATGCACGATAGTGAAAAGCAGAGCATGCCATGAGATATCAAGAAATAAATTGCACCCATTGTTGGAATAAGCAGGCTGGCCACTGTAATTTGGCGAGGCAAAGCCCTGCGTAACTTGATATAGCCATGAAGTCTACCCTGCTTTTAGCAGAGAATTGGACTTGCTGACTCAAAGAGGTCTCTTCAGCTTAAACCTTTCTGCAATGTTAGAGCCCTCAAACCCTGAATTCACAGTTAAAATAAAAGTAATTATATTGCTGTTATTTTGCTTGTTAACAGTGTATGAACATTTGGCCTGAATGCCCTTAGCTTTTGGAAAATTTAAATGGGCATTAGTGTCCTGCTTGTTTGGGAACATAGGGATTGATTTTGAGTTTTCCTAACGCCTTCTTTTGCTATTCCTGTGTTTCACTCCTGATCTGACTTCTCCTGCTTCCTAGGAAGTGTCATAAAGCTAAACTCAGCAGATTTCAGCATAGAACATCATCCCATTATCATACACTCCCTTCATTTTGCTTTCAGTATTTAAATGGGGCATGCCTATTAATCAACATACAGGGGTAACTGATCAGATTTTAGATATAAGCATTCAGCATTAGGACGATAGATTAGTAATGAAAAACCTTTCCTCACTACCCATCCTTTTGATGTCCTCTCCTCATCCCACAACCTTGATTACTGCAGGCTGTTCCCTAAGCTTGCGATCTGTTTTCTACCCATAGTAACTAAACAGTATCATCAACATTTCTTGTTCAGAACAATAATCCTTTACCACCTTAAGTTTTCTGTCTTTTCAGAGTAAGTCAAAATTATTCCCCAGTGCCTTGATTCAGCGTTATCTCCCCTGCTTTATTTCAATTTTCCCCCTTTTTCGACTCTACCCATATTCACCCTAAAATACCTCCCCTGTGCCTCCTCCTCCTCTCCAAATCCATGAACACAGTTTTCCACTCCTGCACAGACACCTGGGCTTCCAGCCCCCTCCTCAGCTTCTTTCTTTCTCACAACTTTCACAGCATCTCCTCTCTGTCAGATTAAAACTCCATTTTTTTTTGTGCCGAACGCTTCCCAGGGCCTTGCCCTGAGCGTGCAGCATGTCTGCTCAGTGTAGCACAGACGGCATCTGCTGGGTAACTCAAGAACATCATGTGGCTTCTCTGACTCATTTCACTAAGCAAGCATAAAAACCAAGCCTTGATTCACACAAACAACTCATCCGGGGCGACCAATAAATACTCTTGATATTTTGTTGTTGTGCATTTTCTTTTTTTTTAACAAATTAAAAGTTTACAAATAAATGAAGCTTGACTTGTGTCTCACGAGCTGGGTGCAAGTTTTCTACAACAATGCTAGGCTTGAGGCCAAATCTGAACAATGCTGGGCTTAATCTGTAGCAGGAACATCCTCTTATTTGAGTCATTTTTCACTTGGTTAGGGGGGAGGCAATGGGGAAATTCTGATCTGTTACATTTTGTTGTGATTACTCATAGCAACCATAAAGCTCAGCATTGCTGTCCTGATGGCAGCGCAGTAAAGTAGGTACTGCCTATGTGCTTCCCAGGGAGCAGGGTAAAAAATATCTGTGATTTATGCAGTGAACACAGCGTGGCACTCTACAATCTGAGCCTAGTCCTGCCTCAGATTGTTTTGGACTTCTGTTCCCCAAAGTTTTTTCATCCATCACTTTGTTAATGAAGAGATTGAAATAATCAACATGTTATTTTGGGTACTTTGAGTGAATGTTTTCCTCTCCACTTTTCCTGGGTTGTTGATTTATTTTCCATTTAACACCTACTTCTGGGACCGCTTTGGCAGTACATTTTATTTCATTAAGTAAGATTCTTAAGCTTTATACTTAAATAATAAGCTAAATTTACTTATTTACTGAAGGATTGAGTAGACTTAGAAGGTGCTGGGCTATAGACTTTTTTAGCCTTGGCACTTTGAAGCAATATGATAGCAGATGAGCAGGATAGTTGGTTACAGCCTTTGTACATGTAGAGAGTCTTCAGCTTTATATCATTAGCAAGCACCTCTTCTCAAGATCAAAATGACCAAATCTAATTGTGTGTGATCTTGCTCACTGCTGACTGCTAACAACACAGCAATACAACTTTAATATCATATTTCAGCTCAAATTTAAAATGGGGTAGTGGCTGTCTCAAGTGTAGTTCAAGTTGATTATGACATTCTTAGTTGTTATGGCCTGCCTCCAATAGCTGGTATGATTGGCTGCCCATAGGTGACACTACTATTGTCAGCCTGGAGAAGAGAAGGCTGCGTGGAGACCTCATAGCAGCCTTCCAGTATCTGAAAGGGGCCTACAAGGATACTGGGGATGGACTCTTCATTAGGGACTGTAGTGACAGGACAAGGGGTAATGGGCTCAAACTTAAACAGGGGAAGTTTAGATTGGATATAAGGAAGA
>JAVHNF010044799.1:0-10417 GCA_034783455.1 Micropsitta finschii
GCTGCACGGACAATGGACAAGGCTGAGCCTGGGGAGCAGCTCCCTGGGAAAGGGGACACAGCCCAAGGGGTGCTGGGGCCGGGTAAAAGCCACCCGCACCCTTGTGCATGGAGCCAGCCTCAGCTTCAGGCTGCCCCATGTGTTCATCGTACACAACCGGCTGTAGCGGGCACTCAAAGCCCAGCGATGCATTTACTGCCTCAGCACATCCAGAACCCATTACGTGCCCTCCCTCTGCATCGCTGCTTGTATTTGTGGGCATTGTCTGCTTAGCAGGAGCCCTGCCAGGAGCAGCCGCAGGCTGTGAGAGGGCTCAGGACCAGGCTGTGCTGCTGCAGGGCCCCATCACTCAGGGGGGTTGCATTTGGGCTGCGAGTGCAGGACCTCACCTGTGCCCTCTGGAGATGGAGCTGGGTGGGGAGCAGGGCACTGAGGGGGTGATGCCTCCTCCTTCTCTTTCTCCTCCTCCTCCTCAGGACCCCCATGGCCTGAGGTGTGTCATGGCTCCACCAGTGTAAGAGGCTTCTCCTTTTATGACTGCCTTGACCATGACTCCACTACCTCCGCTGGCTTAACAAGGGTTAAACAAGACCAAAGTGTTTGCAAGCTCTGTTCTGCACTGAAGCATAGAGAAATGAGTACATTTGGAGCTTATGAAGAGCTGGAAGCTGCTGCCTTCTCTCACCCTGCTTGTATCTGTGCTGCATCCTGCTGTCACTGAGTGAAGACCGCGATGGATGGATGGATGGATGGATGGATGGATGGATGGATGGATGGAGGGATGGATGCACAAGAGCAGCTCACAGCAGCTGCTCACAGTCCCTGCTCCTGAAGGAACTGCATGAATCCAAAGCTGCTTCCCAACAATCAGCCAGAACCTGATAATGTAGAACTGGGCAATCAACCAGGTCCCCTCAGGATCCATCCCAGCATAGGGAGGGGGTCACTGCTGGAGCTCTCCAGAGCAGTGGGATCTGTGTCTCAGCAGAGCAGGTAAAGGTACACACAACCCCCAGTGAAATGGTTTGGAACTGAGCTAAAGAAGAGCAAGAGCTGCCCGAGGGACATCCTGCTCCACAGCACAGCACCAGGACACTGGGAAGAAGCTGTGAATGCTCCATCCCTGGCAGTGTTCAAGGCCAGGTTGGACAGAGCCTTGGGGGACATGGCTGAGGGTGAAGTGTCCTTGCCCATGGCAGGGGTTGGAACTGGATGATCTTAAGGTCCTTTCCAACCCAAACCATTCTACGATTCCATGATTTTTCCAGGTCATTCCAGGGTGGCGAGAGGAAGGAGGCCGAGGGCTGGCTCCTGCTCCCGCACTGCACCACAGGCGGTACCAGGCGTGTTTGGGAGCGTGGGGGACAATGAGTGTGAGTGAGGGGGGGGACGAAAGCTGCGCTTGAGCTTCCCGTGGCAACGGGTACCTTGTGTTTGTGTGTGAATGCAGCACAGGAACACTGGAGCTGTTTGTTCCGACATGCCCGTGAGCCGGGTGTGACACGTGTTGGGATCGACACGCTGCCAGGAATAAAATCCCTGTGCTCCCACCCCTGTCCTGGAGATCCGAGTCCTCCCGACTCAGGGGGCTGAGCACCAGAAGCGCTCGAGGGGTTCCAGCTTCAAACCCCCTTGAGAGACCTGGAAGAGATGGAAATGGAAACAATAGAGGGTGATGGTGGAATGGGAACACCGAGGTCTCAGCCAAGGGCCAGAGGGCAGAACAAGGGAACCAAGTCAGTGACAAAAGGCTGTGGCCGCAGGGAGAGCTCTGGGCTTGGCCATGTCCAAAAGTGCACCAGAGCTTCAGCAGCAAGACTCTGAACAGAACAAATCCAGGGAGATGCCAAGTCTTTGCCCCAGGCAGAGGCTGAGGAGCAGCAGTGAGGAACAACGAGAGTGGAAACCTTTATTCAAATAAGTCTATAGATCAAAACAGGAAAGCAAAGGCCTTTTCCCACTCGCGTCCTCCCCTGCACGCTTGTGCTTGTGTTCCTTCACGTAACTTCCATGGCTCAAGTCCTGAGCAAGGAGTTACAGCAATGTCCTTGCTGGCAAACCAGGCATTAGGCCAAGGAGCATGTAGAGGCAATGCAAAGAGAGGGTTTGCTTGGCCAGCTATGGAGAGGCAGGTGTCTGAGTGCTGGTGGATGTGGAGATCAGGAGGAGCCACCCAGCTCTTCCATACCTGGAAGGAAAGAGAACTCAGGATGCGATCCCCCTCTGCCATGCTCTGCTTTGTCCTCTCACCAGCAGTTCCCCCCCACCAAAAGCAACTGAAAGCTGAGATAAGCTTCTCCCAGAGGCAGTTACTTCCAATCCATCCTGGAAGGCCCTGGTGTCAGCCTCAGGCACTGCTCTTACCCGGCAGCTCCGTAGGTACATCACTGCACCAGCCTGTAGGTGATGTACCGGCCCGCAGTCTCGCTCGGCCTGATGATCTTCACTACCTGGAACACCGGCAGAAGGGACTCAGGAGGGAGAGAAGCTGGTGGGGCTTCCCCTGCAGGGCTCCCTGCCCAACCCAAGTGCACTCAGCCCCTGCCAGCACCGAGATCCCCCCTTCACCCAGCTCCTCACAGCCAGGGATCTGCGAGGTTTACACCCCTCTATACCCAACTTACAGCAGCTTTTCCATGTGGAAGAGACACCCTTCCTGTCTCTGAGAGCTCTGAACCGCTGCAGAGCACCTGCCTCCCTCACCCTGCCCGCAGGGAACTGCTCCCTGAGGCTGTTTCTCCCTTACCTGGCCACGCTTTATCCCGAAGTACCGGGCCACAGGATCGCCAGCCTGGATGCGCGGGAGCTGGTTCTCCCTCAGCTTACTGCAGGGAGTCAAGGAGAGGCTCCTGCAGCAGGAACAGAGCAGCAAACCCACACGGATGGGTGGGATCATTTCCAACCCAAAGGAGCACGCATGGCTCCAGAGCAGGGCGGGCAGGCACAAAGGATACTATCTGGCCAGCAGCTCCGTTACTTCTTCCTTTGTCATGACAACGTGCTCAGGGACCAACTGTGAAAGGGGAGAGAGGCTGCAGGATTGAGAAGGCAGAGAAAGCTCCCAGCCCCTCACCACAGCAGCTACTGCTCCTGCTCACCTCGTGCTCGGTGATGTTGATCAGCAGCTCCTGCTGCAGGAACTGCTCCAGGATGTACTTGGGAGCCATATCCACCAGGGACTGCGAAGGGAAAGCTCTGTCATGGCTCTGGCCCTGCTCCTTGGCAAACACCCACTGCTGCACATGGGGATCACCACGCTCGTGCTCACACACACACAGGCAGAACGTGCACAGAGCATCCCTCACCCGTGTCCTTCCCCTCCCAAGCTTTGCAACCGGAACCCGTTGCTGTGCTTAAATACGCTTGGGTTTAAAACCAGCGCCCGTATTAAGGTACAAAAGGCTTCAGCAAAGCAGGAACCGCGGTCCCCAACGGCTCGGGGGCAGCCTCTTCCTACCTGCTTGGCCGAGGGGGTCATGCCCTGCTGCACCACGATGAGCGCCCGGGTGATGTTCTCCTCCTGCATCCGCTGGCAGTACATCTTGATGGTCTTGATCCCCACCTTGGGCTCCTCTGGGGTAGAAACCACCCGGGATCAACCGGGATCAACCGGGATCAACCGGGATCACACCCACACCCCCACCCCCAACCACACCACCACGCTCCAGGCCTAGCGGGCCCGGCGCCGCTCACCGGGGAAGAAGACGAACATCTGATCGGTGGGGTCGTCGTTGTGAGCCACCAGCACGGTCAGGTCGGTGCGGCGGGGCCGGCCCTCGCTGGGTTTCTCACCGAACTGCGCCTTGAACTCCTCCAGCGTCTGGTCCAGCTCGTCCTGGGTCACCAGGTACCCGCGGTCGTGGCAGAGCTGAACGGAGCCGCCGGGCGGGTCAAAGGACAGCGGGAACCGGCCGGGAACCGCGTCCCTCGTCCCGCATCCCGCAGCCCCGGGTCCCGCTCCCCGTGCCCCGCACCTGCATGACGGTCTTGCGGATCTTCCATAACCGGTACGTCTCCTCCTCGTCGTCCATGACGCGGCCTCCCCGCCCTCAGGCAACCACAAAGTCCTCACCTCAGGGGCTGCTGGGAACGTTGTTCGGCCCGCGGGCCGCTCCACGCCGCTCCTCACCGAGGGGGGGTGGTGGCCGGTTCCTCGCTGCCGGTTCTCCGGTTGTTTGCGGCCCACACCGGACGGGCCGCTGAGCACGCTCCGGTCAGGACGAAACCGACCGGGGTGAAGGGGGCTCGGCCTGGAGCGCAGCACCACACCCCCCCGCCACTTGTTCCGTTCCCCCCATTCCCCCCCTCCACACTCATGGTCTCACCCAACACCCTAATTCTCCCTTTGCTCTTTCATCCATCCGGCCGGACTCCTCCCCAGAGCTCTTCGCGCTGATTGGCTGTGCGGCCGAAAGAGGCGGTGCCTCCGTGAGTCCGCGCCGCCCATTGGCTGAGAGTCTGCGGGGGGGCGGTGGCCTGCGATGGGATGGGGTCAGGCGGTGCGGGGCGCGCTGCGGAGCGCGGCGGCGGCAGCGGGGCCGGTGCGGGGCATGGTCAGTGCGGAGGGGTCGGGACGCGGGCACCGGGGTCGGTGCGGTCGGTGCGGTCGGTGCGGTCGGTGCGGGGCATGGTCAGTGCGGAGGGGTCGGTGGGGTAGGTGCGGAGGGACCGGGACGCGATCGTGATCGGGGCCTTACGGTTGAAGGAGGGGGGATCTGAGGCCTCGGCCTGGTGGGGGCGCGGGCCCGGCGAGATCCAACCCCTCGGGGCAGCGGGTGTCGGGGCTGAGGGAGGCCGGGAGCGGGGCCGGTACAGGGGGGTGCGGGCGGTGACGGTGCCTCCCCGCGCTCCGCAGTGCGCCCAGGGGCAGGACTGGCGCTCGGCCAAGGCCATTTACGACTTCCACGCCTTGGACATCGATGGCAACGACGTCTCCCTGGAGCAGTACCGGTAGAGCGGCGGGGCCGGGAGGGAGGAGCGCGGCTGTGATTGCAGCTCACGGGGACGGTCATTGTGTAACCCGGGAGCGGGTGTGGGGGGGGGGAACCGCCACCGAGCCGCCGCCTCCCGCGCAGGGGGTACGTGTGCATCATCGCCAACGTAGCTTCGAAATGAGGGAAGACCCCGGTAAACTACACTCAGCTTGTTGACCTGCACGCCCGATACGCTGAGAGGGGTTTACGCATCCTCGGCTTTCCCTGCAACCAGTTTGGGAAGCAGGTAGGTGAGGGAGCGGGCTCCGGAGCAGGGGTAAAGGCGGCCAGGGATGGGCTCACACCGAGCCCTTGTGCTGCCCGTCACAGGAACCCGGGGACAACGCTCAGATCAAGGCATTTGCTGCAAGCTACGGGGTGAAGTTTGACATGTTCAGCAAGATCGACGTGAACGGGGACGATGCTCACCCGCTCTGGAAGTGGATGAAGGACCAGCCCAAAGGACGAGGCACCCTGGGCAAGTGCGTGAAGGGGAATGGGGTGGGGGGGGCAGCAAGGGGGGCCTGGCTGCAGCAAGAGGAAGGGGGTTTCCCTGCCCAATCTCACTGCTGTTTTTTTCTCTCCTAGTGCAATAAAGTGGAACTTCACTAAGGTAGGACACAGCCACCATCCATCGCTGTCTGGGGGGTGTGGGGTGAGGTTCTGCTCTGTGTGGTTACCCTGGATGCTGGGGTAGCAGCAGCCCAAGGGGTTCCTGGGGGGGAAGCAGGGCTGCTGGGGGGCTGTGGTGCTGCAGGTGGGATCAGACCTCAGGTTCACCCGCTCCCCGGGTGCTGCTTCCCTCCACAGTTCCTCATCAACCGGGAGGGCCAAGTGGTGAAGAGGTACAGCCCCATGGAGGATCCCTACGTAAGTACTGCCGGACCCATGGGAAGAGGGGAAGAAGCTGGGGCTGAGCCCTGCTTCTTTAACTGGGGGAAAAGAAGCCCCCAGTGCTCCCAGGAAAGCGGGTTGCAGACTCTGAGGAGTCCCATGGGCTGAGGCTGGGGGGGCTTTGGGCACTGTGTTGGGGCAGTGATGTTCTCACAGTGCTCCCCTTCTCTTGCAGGTGATCGAGAAGGACCTGCCTGCCTACCTCTAGGTCTGCTCCTCTCCCTGCTGTCGCCCTGCCCAGCGCCTGCCTCCTGCTGCCCATGGATTGTCCTCCTCCAGCCCCGATGATGGCCTGTCTTCAAGCCAGCTTGCTGGTGAGGCAGACCTGAACCCAGGCGTGCAGCTGCTGGATGGAGGCTTCACGGGGCCGGTGGCCGCTGCTGGGCAAAGAGCAGCACCCCGAGTCCCCTTGCAATAATAAATAGAGGTGTTAGAACTGACCCCTGTGGGTGTGAGCGTGAATGGGGCTGAGCTGGGAGAACCTGGAGCTTTGCAGGGGAGCTGAGACCTTGTGCAAGGCAGGAGCTCAGCCAGGATAATCCTTAGGGCTGAGTAGGGAATTGCGCATGAATCCCGGCTTGGCCGCTGCTCCCAAGGGGCCCTGTGGGGACAAGCAGAGCAGGGGAAGGTGCTTGTCCTGCTGGGCTCCCTCCAACCCTGCTGCTCCAGGTCCTGCCTGACCACTCAGCCCCTGCGGTTGGGGTTGGTTTAGGGAGCTACCATGGTGCCGTTGTATGAATCCCTGCTCTGTTCCCATTGCCTGCAGCTCATCCCTATCCCACAAGGACAGAGTGGGGCTGGACAGCAACAGCTGGTGCTGACAAAGGCCTCAACAGCGGCCCCTTTATCGGTGTCTTCCCAAGGGAAGGCGGTTGGGAGCAGCCTCAAGGACAGGCAGTGCCAGGGAGGATCCTCCTCTGCCCCCGGGGCGAAGTCCCCAGCTGCCACCATGTGTGACAAGGGAGATAAGGAGGCCCTGGGCCTCGGATTCCCCATCCTTATCCGAGCCCCAGGATGGGATCCTGCACCTCAGGCCAGGCGGACGGACAGAGAGAGAGCTGGGACTTACAGACATCACGTCTGTGGCTTCCTTTCCATTTTTACTGAGCAGAATGAAAAACGTCTCCGGAGGCAAGTAGAAAATCCAGGAATTATTAGTCAAAGGCACGTATTCTAAAAAAAGGAAATCTCTTTACATATATACATCTCCATTATAAATACACATAGAAAACCAAAGGCAAACGACAAGCGGGTTAAAAAGTGCTAACAAAAAGGTGGAGGGGCAGAAGAAACGGGCCTCATTGCAAAACAGAGCCCATCAGTAGGACGACTGCATAATAACTTAGTTAAAAGCTATTGGTACATCTTAATCCTGACACAAACACAGGATCAGGGCAGGGAAGGGCTTCCTCCAAGGTGCTCTCTGGCTTCCCAGAGATGAAGGGAGAGGGAATTGCATATCTTGGAAATCAAGGTCAGAGCCTCCGGGTGGCGGAGGGGCCCGGCGGGAGGATTCCTCCTCGTTATTCCTGAGTTTCAGCCTCTCTGAACTGGGTTTTCCCGGAGCCCTTTTGTCTCCTTGCTGAGAGTTCAGCAAGCGCCGAGTGGATGAGCCCGGGCCTGTGCGGGACAGTTTAAATAGAGGTGGGAATGGGGAGGGACCAGGGAAAGCTGCGGGAAGGGAAGAGCCGGAGCTCCAGGGGCAGCAGCCAGGACTCTTTGGTGTCAACTGTGAGGTAAGGGAGGTCCCATGATGGGAACCACGGCCCTGGCTGCTGCAGGGAGGCAGATACTGGCTGGGGAAGGGGGGGGGGGACACACAAGGACAAGACCCCAGAGCAACCTCTGGGATGAGCCCACACGTGCATCACACGGGGCAGGTCTGTGCTTGGAACGCAGCGCCCCATGGATGCTGCAGGCACCGACCCAAAGCACTTCCCAACAGCAAACAGGGCGCTGGGGCAGGCCTTGATCCTTGACAGGGGGGTCATGGTGCTCTGCCCAGAGGAGGGGACCCCCCCTGAGGAATGGCCCAGGCAGGGAAGGGCTCATGTCCTTCCCCTGAAAACATCCTGGTGCCATGACTAGGAAATACCTCGAGGCAGAGCACAGCAACAGCAGAGGGAAGGCTTCCTGCCTGCAGGCAGCTTCCTGCCAGGCTCCTTAGGTGCAAGGGAGAAAACAGAAGGCAGTTTCCCTGGCACCTGCTGAGGTGGGATACTCTGGACCAGGGATGCTGCTGGACCAGGGATGCTGCAGCCTGCAGAAGCTCCTGGCTGGGGCAGTGCTTTGCAAAGCAGAGCTTTGCTCTTTGGTACTGGAGGTTCAATCTGCAGCATCAGCAGTGACTCTGCACATTCCTGGTGTTCAGCAGGGAGCTCATCCCTCAGGGCTGGATCCAGACCCTATGGATCCACAGGCAAGCCCTGCAGAGGTGGCGGGTGAAAGGACAACACACGGAGCATGTCCAGCCACGGTGCCCTGGCAGGGCTCAATGCAGGACAGGCCGATGGAGCCCTCCTGCTCCATCCAATGGGAATGTCCCCAAGGAGGCTGAGCCCTGACAAGGGTGCAGCAGCTCCTGCCCTGTCCCCTGGAGCTCGGGCAGCCAAAGGACAGAGCAGCACAGTCAGTGTTGCTGCTCTCAGCTACTCTCACACCCGGGGATGCTTGAGCTCAGCAGCTCCCGACTCCTTGGGGACAGCATTCCCTTCCACAGCCCTGCCTTCAGACCCAGCCCTCCAGAGCAGCCTCAAGGCTGGGGCAGCCCAAGAGGGAAGCTGGCAGCAGCCAAGACAGATACAGTTTGGTCAGTGGAGGCTCTGGGCCCTTCCGCAATGGCCCAGCCCCGGGCCGGTTTGGAGCCCAGAGGAGCAGAGCTGGGGGCTGGAGGGCTGGGGGCAGGCAGGACCCAGCTCGGACACTCAGTAGTCTGCAGGGGGACAGAGGAGGGGGACGCTGCTCCTCAGCACTGACCTTTGAGCAGGACTCGAACACAGCAGGGACCAGCAGTCCAGAGCAGCTGGGGGAGGCAGCGCTGGCCACCCCCGGCCCGTTACGCACAAACCTGGCCATGCCCGACCACGCGTTACAGATAAATAAACTTTGCCATCAGGAACTATAGGGAGTTCTTTTTCTTCCCTCAAAACCAGAAAAGGGTCAAAGCCCAAACCAGCAGCAAAGCCGGGGCTCCCCAGCTCTCACCTCTGCACCAAAGGATAGGGATCCACAGCGGCCGAGCGTGGCCCGGCATTCCCGCTGGCTTTCAGAAGTCTGGGAAAGGCCCGCTGAACTGGATCACGCTCTGGCGCTCCGGAGGGAGCATGTTCTCCTGGGGGGCCCCATTGAACGTCCTTAGCATGTCCTCCAGGATCTCTCTGAAGTTGATATTCCCATCCTGTTGGAGGAAATCTTCCTGCTGCTGCTGCAGTGTCTGCAGCGGCCCCTGGGGAGGCAGAGGAAGGTGTTCGTGCAGGGGGGAGCTCAGAGGCACGTTCCCCTCCAGGATGGGGGCCGGGCTCTCGAAGGCAGGAGGGTGACTGAAGCCAAAGGGTAACCGGTGCTGCTGGTGTGGCTGGAGAACGGGCTCCGAGGGGTAGCCCAAGGCACCAGGCTCTGGGTTCATCACCATGTCGGGAATGATGCTGCTGGGAGGGCTGTAGGTCAAGTCCAGGATCTCATCCTGGCACAGGGAGTGCCTGGGCAGGGGGATCCCAGGCCCTGTCTGGGTGAAGTCCAGGGTCTGTGCCAGGATGTGCTGTGGGAGGGAGAACTGTGGGCTCTGCTCCTGGGCCTGGAGGAGCCGGTTGTGCTTTCTCTTCACGTTCTCATCCATCTGCTTCAGCTCTTCCAGCACCTTGCGGACACAGCTCTCGGGGATCTTTATCCCTAGGGGAGGAACGTGCGTCAGCCCCCACAGCACTTTGTGAAGGGACGGGGGGCTGTTGGGGACAGAGGGACGAGCAGCTTCACCCACCGACTTGTTTCTTCTTCTCCTTGGTCTTGAGGCGCACGATCTGCAGGTAGCTGCTGTTGGTGATGTCTGCCATGATGCTGGCGATCCTGCTCCAGACCCGCAGCAGGGCCCCGCACAGCATGTAGTAGTGGCGCAGGCGCATGCCCTGGAAGCATTCCTTCCCCTCCTGGATCAGCTTGCAGCTCCTGTTCCTTCAGTTCCCAAGGGAGAAACCCACCCGAATTAGCCCAGGCCCCTGCAGCAGAGCAGCATCCCCCAGTAGCAGCCCTTCCCCACAACCAGCACCCTTCTCCCTACCCTGGGGACACAGGACAGCCTGGGGATGCAGGCTCCTTACCAGGCAGCGTGGTTGCACTTCTTCAAGGAGAAGTGGTAACTGCTCTCCCAGTGCTCCTTGGCCTCCTCGGGCAGCACCTGCAGCAGGAACACATTAGAGCAGGAAGAGCATTAGAGCTCTTCCACTGTCCAACATGCAGCTGAGACACGGAATCCAGGGCTGGGAGTCAGGACACGGGGGTGCTGACACTGTCTCTGCCCACCCCACAACAGGGCTACGAGGAGCTGTGAAGAGCTT
>JAVHNF010044806.1:0-19293 GCA_034783455.1 Micropsitta finschii
CCAGTGTAGCATCCCCAATCTGAGGAGAGCCTTTGCTCAGAGACTGGCCAGGTTACTCAGATCAAAATGCCTTCTCCAGTGTTTTGGGGATACTTTTGGAAGTGAATAATAAAGATCCCTGTTACATACTGGAAAATAAAAGTTCCAGGTATTACACTTACAACTTTAAAGGCATAAGATGACTAGTAATGATCTTCATCCTCCTTTGCCATCACCCACAGTCCATTTGTTTGCAATCTGCTTCACTTCCATTGTTTCTTTTCTTTCCTTGTGAAATATAAATGCAATTAGAATACAAAGTCTCATTAGTGTACTGCCTCTAGCACGGCTGCCTCTTTATAGATGGGGCAGAAAGATATAAAATGCAGTGAAGTGCTTAGCAGAGGGGGAAACAGCACACAAATTATTTCAGCTCTGTAAAGCATGAAGGCACAGAAAAATAATCGTGACTTCTACTACAAATCTTGAAGGGTTTTTTTCCCTATTTTAAATCTCCTTTTAATAATGCTTGAACAGTTCTGTTGTTTGCAAATATGGAGCATTGCAATGAACCTGCATTTATTTTCTATGTGGTCTTTTTTTCCCCAAAAGAAATTTCTCTACCTTTAAATGTGTGTCTCTGTTCTCAGCACTCAAGAATTCCTTCACCCTCTTCTTCAAAACTTCTGAATCTGACATAAGGTCTAACTTGAAAGGAATGCAGCAGAGGAATGTGGGGTGGGGAGTTGGAGGTGTGGAGCAGCACCCCTCAGTGATTGCGTACATCAGAGCACTTCAAACTGGAAGACAGGTTGAGGGAGGCCTGGAAAAGAAATCACAAATCATAATGGCATATGGGAAAGCAAATAGAGGTGGTACAAAGGAGCAAGTTTCTTATCTGGTTTAGGTTTTGTTTGTTGGGTCTTTTATTTTCCCCAACAACAGCCTGGCAGCTCAACACAAATGCACAGAGGTACTTCAGGCAAAGCTGTTAAGCTGTGCAATGTCCTTCCACAGGATGTTGTGGATACGAAACTGTAAATGGGTTCAAAAGGTGATTGGATGAATTTATGAAGGAAAATTCCATGCGAGAATATCAAGTACAAAGATACCAGTTCTTTTACAGCAGATGCAAGATGCTGGAGATGTGGGGAGGGTTTGGCGCTGGTGCTGGTTCTGCCTGCATGCTCTGGGCTGCTGCCAGAGGCAGACTAATGGATGAGCTGAACTTCTGCTCTGATCTGCTCAGCTACTGTCATCCTGTAAAGCATTTCTGTCCTTTCTGAGGCTTTCCCCAGCAGTTGTTGTATTTCTTCATCTTCTGGCTATTCCAACCAATTCAGTTTGCTTCCTGCAGTAGTTTCTTGCTTTAGATTTATATATTGTATTAGTGGCTTTCTCATTGCAAGATCAAATGGCACTTCATTGAGAAGTCCAATGTGTGGATTGGCTCTTGTCACAAACTTAATTTATGTTCTTGGAAGGGCTCCATTTCTGGTCCATTGAATTTATTTTAAACCTGCTTTTAAGTGAAACATTGACAAATGAGCGCAATCCATGCAGACATTTTAGCATAGTCTTTTGAAAATCAGTTTCCTAAAGATTGGTGAGATTTCTTTTCCAGACCAGACCTAAAATAATAGTGTTCTGAAATGTCAAAGCTGGTAAAACTATTAAAAAGAAAGGGAATTTTGACTAATGGCCCATGTATATGGCTTAACATTTAAGTACATTTCTGACTTCAGTGATTAGAAACACTCAGCAGAGTGATGTTTTGGGTTAAAGTTGAGTTGGTTTTCTGGGCTAAATACTTCTGTGGCGACCCACATAGAGAAGGGCAGTTCCAATGGAAGTGAATCAGGGAACTGTGTGTTTGACAACCCAGGGAAATGGCAGGATTGGGGGGTGGGAATCAAGATTCCACTGTGACAGAGCCATTAAGGTCATTCCTAGAACTGCATTTCCCAATTGCCCCTAAGTGCTGGTGGTATTCCCATGTCTGTGGTTTGGTTCCAGGAACACACAGGATCAACAGAGATGGAGTCTCAATCTTGGCAAAAGGAGCAGCGTGAGGAATGAGCAGTGGGTTTGTGTGCAGTGTACCTGGCAGCAGCCCTGCAAGTGCAGAGGGCTGCAGAGTGCTGCATTGACCTGCTGCCATTCTGAACACGATACACCCAAGGAGGGGCTGCAGTTCACACTGTGCTTGCTATGTACTCAGATTGCAGCCCTACAAAAGTCCTCTCCTGTACACTGATACAGGGGGCTGCTCACTCGCTTTTGTGTGCGGTATTAAACTATTGCACAGGCTGAAAACAGCCTTTATTCCTCTTCTCTCAGGGAATGCGTTCATTTCATATGGGCAGGTTTCACAAGGAGAATGCCATGAGTGTGCTCAGTCTGCCTGTTTCTCTTCCCCTCGCAATGCAGGAAGGATTTCTGATAACCTTTGTCATACATCCTGAGTGTTGGCTCCTGTGGGGAGGGTATTTAGAGCTGGCAGCCCCAGTCTGAGGGAGCTTGTTTGAGATACAGCCCTGGAGTTCTCGTGTCACAGCTTTATTTGTTGATTTAGAACCAGAGAATCCAGGCCATAGACTCAAGAGCAAGAAAAGTGGCATTTGCAGCAGGGAGTGATTTTATTTTTATGGTTCCAAGCATTCTTTTGTTTGCAATTTTGGCTTAATATATTCCTGATACCTTGGAAGAGCAGTGCACAGAGAGGTGGTGATGGGAGGGAGAGATGAGTTGCTATTTTCTACTTGCTGTCTCTAGCTCATAGAAATGTATTTATTCTGTAAAGATCAAAGGTGACCTGAAAAGAGGCTTTGTAAGAGATTCTTCATCCAAATGATACTTTTTCTAATACAAAGCGTGGGGGAAGGAGGGGAAGGAAAAGGAAAACTTTAAGTTAGTTGTCTCAAGCTTTGGGTTTGCTCAAAGTTCTTACTTGCACAAGAGATTTTGTTTCTACCAGAACTGCTGATAAGCCACTGAGTAAAGTATGTGCATACAAAAGTCATATTAAGTCTTTCAATACAGGTCTCTCCTCTGCTCTCACACACACGCTGGGGGGGGGGGTTCATTAATTCTCCAAAGAGATCCCAGGACACTTTTTAAGTGCAGATCTACTTGTTGATGCTGTCATTTGAAAACATACACACGTTTTCTTTTCATGTGACTCTTTTCAGGTGTACTTGAACATTCTTATTGGCACCTAAAATGTATGAAGTGAAATGATGACAGTGCTGCTTCTAATGCTTCTGGAACCACCTTTAAAGTTGGCCTCTTGTGACCTGTCAAATGATTACATTAGTAGAGGTAGAGCCCCTGCAATTAAAACGTCTGTAATTTGTCTCCTTTATATGGTAACGTTCACAGGTAATCTTCAAGAGAAGGTAAGCCCATTTGTTTGTGACCCATTTGAAATACTGCTTCATACATTTCCTTAAGGATTGAAAGCAAAGGGTGGGAAGGAGATGGCAAATCCCAGTGTATGGAGCTGTAGAAGTCTTGTCAAAGTCCAAGCAGTTGAGAAATTTGAAGTGTTCTTGCTTATTTAAACAAGGAATGAAGGATTTGCTCAGGAAAGTCGTGCACTTTAACTTGTGTAAAACAGAATGAGAAAGGTCCTGAGAGATGAGAACAAGGCACATGTCTTGGATAGGATTAATGGGGTTCAATGCTATGTGTATGCACATGTAGAGTAGGTTATTTCCAGTGCTGAGGTTACTCTAGGGAAAACCTAACAAGTTCAGTTGATTTCTCAGAGTCTTCAAACTTACACACATACAAATGATGTTGGTAGCACTTCATTATTGTCTATAGTTGTTTGTTACCTTTTAAATGGCAACAACATGGGAAGAGCAAAGTATTTCTTTATGGGGAAAAGAAACAAAATGATATAAGCCAAGAAGTAGAAGTTGTGTCCTCAGGTGCTACAAACATGCAGACTTTGTGTTCATGCTTGAATTTCAAAACCCCTGAACCTAAAAAAAACCCTTTCCTTAAAACATGTTTTCTGAGATGATTTAGAGAAGCCTGGAGGAAAAGTGTGTCTCTTAATCCCCCACAAGTTAAGGTTGCCCCAGTCTTGTGCAAGGAGGCAAATGCTTCAGCAGAAAGACTTTGGAGGAGAAAACTATCAGAACAAGCGAAAACCCCAAGGAGTTGTGCTGGGTTTCATCAGTGATGATGAGCCCCGCCGTACACTACAGGCAGAAGTTGTCCTGTCAGGATGAAGTGCAAGGTGCTAGTATGTGTATCTGTACATAGAAGGGAACACACGTGTTTTAGGAGGGTTCTGTAGACAGCTTGAAGCTTCAGCAGCAGGATGCTCAGGCTACTAAAGCAAAGGAGAGGACTGCAAAGCAAAGTGTACTTTGCGGGGGTTTGGTTGGGATTTTCTTACCTGCAGAAGTGGTGTGTGTCCATCCTGCTACGTTAACCCACTTCTAAAAGGTGTAGTGGGGTGAAACAATTTCATGTGCCTACACAAACATGCCGTGTGCAGAATTTATGGCAAGGTGAGTACAGGATATTGCAGAGCAATTAGATTCTGAGGTACTTCTAATAAAAAGAAAGCCTGAAGTCCGTGACTCCGGTGTTCAAAAACGTGCAGTGCTTGTATTGTGTACAAAGGAAATCACTCAAACTCTGCTACTTCAACATTGCTTCTCTTCGCACTCCACTTGCTTATCTTTTGCAAGAGCTCCTGTCAGGCAATACTTGTGCCTTTCGCTTCTGTCAATCCGTGATGATGATCTTGAAACTATTCTGCAGTGGCAACTTGCAGTACTTGAGTAAATTGGGGCTTTTGTCAGATAAATTGCATTGGTAAAAATTCTCTTGATCCCAAACCCCTTTATCTTCCCATTAAATATATATATATATATTCTGCAACTCCCATTCTTCCCATGTAATCTGTAAAGCACAGTGTCTGATGTGGTTCTGTGTTAATTTCAGAGAGAATTTCCAGCCTGTCAAGGACCTTCTGTCTCAACAACTTCGAGACAGAGATTTTGAAGGGGATGATAAAGTGCAGCTGCCAGATTACCAGGCGGAAGGGACTGGAAGGGGAGGATCTGGCAGATGGTTCTAATAAAACTCGGCAAACAGCAAAGGAGTGTGGTGCTGGGTGGGGGAGAGGATTGAAATTCCCATTGTAATCCCAGTGCGAGTTTGGGGTTTGGTTTGTGAAGGGAAGTTGCATAAACAGCCCTTTGAGGGCTTGGGCTGGCCTGGGGAGTTTATTGTTGCTTTCCATTTCTCCTGTTGCTATAGCACTGCTGATTTTTCCTTCTTCCTGTATCCCTGTGTCCATGTTGCTTCCTGAGGCTTGTATTGCTGTGCCAAGAGTCCTCTGGAAAGCCACGTGCAGATAGACACGAGACGTCTGTGCACGGGCCATGCTGGTACCAGCAGGAAACATTGCTTCTTGTTGCAGCAAAGAACAGTAAAATGATGCAGTAGATTTCTGCTGCTTTACTGACATGTGCTGCTCCTGTTCCTATCTTCTATCCCGTGGCCTCCTTCACAGCACTACACAGCTCTTTGTTGTTTTAGGAATCTCCTGTTGGCTAAGCTTGAAACTCTCTTCCAAGCTTTAATAAACCATGTGCCTCTTTTAATCTGGAAGAGGTTTGTACTACATGATTCATTCCTAGGGATGGGACTAGCAGTACCTCCTGTCTTCTTTCTGCTGTCTCCTCTTATTAAATAATAGTAGGTCTGTAATATTAGGCCAAAAATTAATGATTAAAAACTGCAGTAGGAAAGATGCAGCTGAAGGCCTGGATAGTCCCTGGTGGCCTCAGAATTCAACCACTGGTTCTTCTTGATGTGACTCTGCAGGCTTCTTTGGTGAGGGATGAGGGTAGCTGGTTTCCGGTTTTAGCCATTTCAAATCAGACATGCTGCATGTTATATCTTGAGCTTGCTTTTATATCATGGTGGCTCATGGCAAAGTGTTTTATTTGGTGAAAGAAAATGTGTTGCCAATGAATAGGCCCAAGATGGTGTCACTTCTAGGTACACTTGGTGGGTTTGTGTTCCAGAAAGTCAGTTTGATGACAGTGAATTGTTTCCAGCTTTTTTTGGGTGGTCATTACAGCTACAAGATGTAGTGGCTTCTTTTCCATTTGGGGCCAGCTGGGTCTGGTCACAGAATGGGAGGTGGATGTATATTCAGAGTTTGGGTTTAACCGGCGTCTGGATGATCAGCCTATGCTAAGTATGGTGGTGGTTCTGGGCAGAGAACCGTCTTCCCACCTCATTTCCAGAACCAAAGTAATTAATGCTGCTGGTTTTTTCCACTCTTGCTAATCTTTCCTTCCTTCCTTCCATGAAAGGAATCGTGTTCTGAGAGCACACAGACTTTCAGCCTACACAGTAGCCCTTTAGCCCTTTGGGATGTGTCTTCATCTTGTGGAATCAAAAGCTTTTCGAATCAGTGGTTCAGAAGCAGCAAATCCTTCAAATGCATGAGTAACAGACTCTTGTTTTTAAGAGTCCTCAAGCATGAGCAAGTCAATAAGTAATTCCATGAATCTCTCCATGAATCAGTTCTATTTTAGGCAGTATATTTATGCTGTATTTAGTATTTTTAAAAGTAAGGAAAGTTTTGACTTTTAAACTCCCTTTTTCTGTGTCTTTTCTCCTGTGCATCTCTGAGTTTGTATTGAAAACAAGTATATTTGGAAAGGAAAGCATGTTCCCTGCATTGATTCATTCCCTTTATCTCCTTTAAAAGTAGATGTAGTCTACAGCATTTCTTCACCCAAGGAGATAATGTAGAAATGAAGGGGTTATTACTCTCCAAAACCAGAATAATATATCCCTGTCTGTTAACCACATTGAGGGTTAGGCAGTGCCTCTTCAGCACACCATCACCCGAGCAGCCTGGCTGCACGTACGTCGCTATCCCCTTGCACTTGAGCCGGAGCTCTGGAAGCACTGGTCTTTCAGAGCAGGATATACCATGCCAGACTCATTGGCAAAGCTGTCACATGGCCATTGTGTGTAGGAGGCCTGTGAAATCTCCTGGAAGGAAATCCCATGGTTTAATGATGTGCTTTGGTGGTCGATCTTGACCCTGGGATACTCTGTTCGGCTTTGCTGATGCAATCAGGTTGGGAATAATGCGTCTCCCCTCCCTTTACTGTATCATGCAAAAAGGATAACCTAATGCGTGTATTGATGATGATGTATTTTTGCAGGGTGTTGTGTCCGAGATATCAACATGCTGGTACATTAAACAGCATAAATGTTGCCAGAATCCTACTAACTTGGCAAATCTGAGAGCCATCTGAAAGTGAACAGTTCTTAGGATGAAAATCAGGCCATGTGCAGAATGCTCAAGTGCCACCAGCCGTTCGCAGCCACGAAGAGTTCACGTGCAGGCAACATGAACAGGAAAATTATTTCCCAAGTGGGGGCTTTGTTTCCTTGTGGATTTGCTGCAGTTTGTGCCTCCTCGCGTAGCCGGCAATCATAACTTGTATGGTGCCTTTTGAAAGGGAGACTTCCTGTTACTAATCTTGTAATTAGGTGCCCTTTTGTTCGTGGGCTGTCGCTCGGATTGCCAGGACAGATCGCTCCCAGCGCTGGCACTTGCTAGAAAGCCGGGCTGTGTTGCAGAGATGGCTTGTGATTCATTTGTTTAGCATTCCTCGCTCTTTGTTTTGCGAGGACAGCTTGTGTGGCGCTGAGTCACATGGCAGCGCTTTTCACACCCAGCCTCTGCTGCCTGCAGCCTCTACGGAAAGCCAAGGGGAAAATGGAGAGGGATTTATCTACAGCTTCATTTACTCCAGCCATGTGCATTGTCTAATGAGAGGGGCAGCTATAAGGGAGGATTTTGTGTCACCTTTATCGCTTAAATTAAAACACTGTAAATTAAATGTAAGTAAATGTGGAGTGGTCAGGGTTTGTGCCAGGGTTTGACTCTTTTTGAGTGGTAAATTGCATTGTATAAGTCTGTGTGCTGTTTGTGAGTACGATACCAACTTCATTTATGGCCTCCAATACCACTTGTTGACTTTTCATATGCAATGAGCTTATGTTGGAAGCAAAATGTTTTCAGTGGCACCTAGAAGATATAATGTAATGGCAGGTTTAAAACACACCTAAGTGTTCCTCGCAAGCTGCAGGAACACCTGATTTATGGAAAGCTGTGGTAGGGAATCTGTGCTACCTCCAGCTGTGGCAGAGCTGTCGGAGTGCAGTCCTGCAAGGAAAGGCAAAGGGCAAGCACAGCCCTTTGCTGCTTCTCTGCAATGCCTGCAGAGTTTCAGGACTTGAAAGTGCCTTCATGCAGCTGAAACCAGAACATGAATGTCAGGGCTGGGGTTTTTATAGCATTCCAGCTTATCTACACTTAGAGAAGTGGCACATTTACAAATGTGGCATTGTTTTGTTAAGATTTTGTTAGGTTTGGGTTTGGTTTAGGTAAGTTCCTGAGATAACAGTGACGATGTTGCATACACTATTTGCTAGCCCTTGGTGTAATTTAGTATTGCCCTGCTACTTCTACCTTTAATCTGTCTATTTTAAGGCAGGCACAGATACGGCTATGACAAGGTTTTCTCATCTTGGTGTTTATGGGAAACATAGAGATATGGCCAGAGATAGCTACAATTTGGGAACAGTATGGATGGTGCCATGGCCACCTCCAGCACTGAAGGAGGAGAAATGTACCCCCTCCCCTAGCCAGCCTCAGTACCTTGAGTGTGCTGCCTGAAATTCAGAGCTCCCAGTTTATATATTCCCAATTTATATCTTCTGGAAGGGGTTAAAATTTCACACAAACACATGGCTTTAATGAGAGACTTTACATCTGGATTCAGTGCAGCTGTTGCAGGCCTTGAAGTGTTGGCCGATTCCTCTGTTCTTCAGGGCTGGTTTTCTTAATTCACTTAGTTCTCTGATATGCACAAATGCTGCTGCTGGGTTGGGTGAGTGAGGTTCCCAAACACCTCAGGACTGGGGTGCACTCTTTCTGGAGGCTTTGCAGGGCTCTGATTTCCTTTCTGGTCTTCCCCTACAACGTATTTCTGGCTGATCCCATCTGTGAAAGCAGAGCGGTTGGGAAGAGAACATTAACTCTCCACCCAGAGTAAGCTCTTGACTTCTCTAGAATCTCCATTTAGATGAGGAGTCACAAGTTGAAGTTCAAGACTAAATTTGTAGCTATTCCTTTATCTGTCTTTAGCAGGAGGGTATTCACCCTTCTCGTTCGTTCCATTTTTAAGGACATGAATACAAGATTGCTGTTATGATGGCCCCTACTCATCTCACCGGTTGCTGCTCCTCTGCAAAGCAACTTCAGCATCTTCCATCCAAATGTCCTACAAAATTGGTTTTGTAGCAATAACAGAAGGCATTTTGCTGATGTTGCTGAGCAGGTGATGGTTCTGCTTGTCACACTCATCAGTGCTGCCTCGCTACTGTACAGCCTGGGTGAGCTCAGCAGCCTTTTCACATTAGTAACAAAGTGCTTTGCTCCATCTCATCTGTGGCTTTCCTAATACAAATAATTGCTCTGGGCATTAGTGTTTACTTTCTTTCCACCAACTCTGGCATCCACAAATGTGGTTATACTTGAAGGCACAGGAGCAGAGTACTGAGCTGGTGGGAGAGAAGAAAAGCCCAACCCAAAACACCCGAAAGAGCTCGTAGACATCTCTGACTGTTCAGTTATACTGGATTCAGGTGAAGGTTATTTATCTGAGCAGCTAACTCCATGCAAGTCTAACCACCACAGATGCTAATATGCAAAGATAAGTAACATAAAGTGAAGCTGCTAAGATTACTTGTTCCTTTTTCCTTGTAAAGTCTGCAGTGATACCTGCTGCCTTCCACAGGGTGTGTGCTCCAGCCCCTGCTTTCATGGCAAAGCTCATAGTGTGGCTGTGTAGCAGATAGAATTGAAAGCCACTGCAGCAGTGTGCTTCTGGGGTTTGAAAAGAAATGGGCATGCTGAGGAGGAGGAGGAGGAGAGTCTGGTGTGCCAGCCATGCAGCCAGAATCCCCCACAGAATCCAAGTGCCTCTTTGTAGCTTGTGTAGCGTTTGAGAGATCAGAAGGTCACTGAAGAAGGAAAACTGACGGTAAATCACCTCTGAAACTGGTTTGAAACAAGGCCATTGTCTGTCTTTCACAGAAGATGTTGCTGTCCTGACCAGCGATCATGAAGAGAAGGGGATGAAGAGAATTTGTCTGGAGAAGTGAGAAGCTTTGGAGTTCTCAGCAGGATTTATTGCCAGAAGCTGCAGAAGGTTTTGCAAAGCGACCATTGACGCTGGAATGGATGAAATGCCTCAAACTTAAGAGGTAACTAAGCTTTCTGACATCTTATTTCCCTCCTACAGTATCGTAAGGTAATTTATATGGATTATAGAGGATGTTGGTTTACTACTACTAGAGTTTTAATAGAATAATCTATTTAATCTCTTACAATAGCCAAATATTGGACGACTCCATAATTTTGAGTTTCATTTATTAGCAAGGAGTTGGGATTTCATTACCCGATGGTTTACTTCATAGTAGTTGAAATTTCTTCCCAAGGGTTCATTCCATCTGTTCATCATTGAAAAACCAAATCAGGTTTTGCTATTGCTCTCTATTAGTAACCATCTTCCTACCAAATGCCTAGCAAAGCTGCAATGTAGAACAAGTTGTAGAGGCATTTATGTCTTTTTAGCTAGATGGTCAGTAATTAGTGCAACTCCTGAAACATGCACAAGACTCACACAGCACACTGGGAAGGTTGCTCATTACTGCCAACCATCAGCAGCTCCTGATATCTATTTGGGTTTCCATTTTCTTCTTTTCTTCGCTGTTCTTACTTGCTTATCCTGTTCTCTGCCCTTCATCCACTCAGAATGGGGTGTGAAACATCTCAAATAGCTTTATCTTGTATTTGAGACCTGTACTGCCTCTTCACCAGGGCAGTGTACTAGCCAGGAATACAAAAATGTGCTACTTCTTAATATTGAAGTGGGAGTAGCAAGACCGCAGCTTCTCCTGGCTACCTGGTTGTAGGCTCTGTCCCTGTGTAGAAGTGACTGAAGTATAATCCCTTAGAAGGTTTAAGGGGCTGGGGAGGGAGAGGATAAGTTACAACACCTTTAGCAGAGCAAAATGATGATTCAGTGTCTTTTGAGAGCGGAGACTGAGGTCTCTGTGCTCTTGTCAAAGCCTCACTGAACCAACCTGTGTACAGCAGGATTTTCCCTAGTTTGATTCCACCGATGGAAGCCAGTCATGTTACTGTGTGTATCAGAAATGCCATACAGCCACAGTGCTTCTTATTGGCATGAATAAAAGAAAAGAAGAAAGAAATTTGTGTGTTGTGGTTTTGTTTGCTACAGTTTCAAACTGTTAAGAACTTGCGTTTTCAGACATAGATAGGAGTTCCTTCTTACACTGCCCTCTGGTCCTGAGAGGGAGCAGGTCTGACAGTATGTGACTTATGCCCTTACAAGTATAGCTGTTCTCCTTTACCAGACCAGGTACAGTATTTATTCCACCTGTACATCATAGTGCCCTAGAATAATTCTGTCCCAACTTTGGTGAGGGTTAAAGGCAGGATTGTGGACAATGATCAGCATTAGTGTAACAGTTCCTATCTGAAATCCACAGTGAAGCTCCTCCTGTCTCTTGTGAGAGCAGTCAGGCCAGCACTCCCAACTGAGAACTCACAGCTTGGCCAATACATCACTTGGGCTATAGGCTGCTGGGGTTTTTCCCTAATTGATTTCCTATCTTTATCAGTTGTCTGCTTTGTTGCCAGAGTTGCTTGTATATTGTATTTATTTCTCCTAATGTGTGGGCAAGAAGGGAACGCTTACAGCTCCCATTCATCTGCAGTGCTGACAAATGAGGCTCAAAGAGGACTTATAAAAGAAACGTTTTTCTTCTTTCATGTTTTCAAATTTACTGGGCTCTTCTTAATGTTTTTCTCTGTTCTTCTGTTCACTTCTGTGGTCCTTTCCCTTGGAATGTGTGCACATAGAAATCTCCAATTCATTGACGTGTCTAATGAGAACAAGAGCAAAAGAGAGTTCTGGTACTCACATTCTTATTTTTCAGCAGCTGCAGAGCTGGAGCACTGTTGTCTGCCTTCAGATTTCTGTAAAGCACTTTAGAGCCCAGAAATATTAGTAGCACAGGTTAGAAAGCAATGCTCATCACAAACTTACTCATTCTTCCTAAGGGAAGGGTACCACGTTGGCATATTTGTATTCAGTAGTAGTAGAAGATACAAATCATTTATAACCGTTATCGGTTTAGAGGAGGAATTCTTGGTAAACTGGAAGGTGATGCTACCTTGTGTGTTGCTGCCTGACACAGCAACTACTTCATCACACATCCAGCCTTTGCCAAAACAACACCAACTAAATCTGCCAGAAAGAGTGGCTTCAGCTGAGGGAATAGGTTCCCATCATTGTTGCTGTATTCAGATGACTGTTATCTAGCTGATAAAAGTGACAGTCAGTGGCCCTGGAACAGGAATAACACCACCACGCGATAGATCTCTGCTGGCACAGGAAGATCTCCATGGGCTGAGCATCAAGAGGTTTGTGTATTTGGGGAAGTGCTGAGGGAGCCGAGGGAGAGGTCTGGAGAGAGCCGGGGCTGCTGCTTTGGGCAGATCTCTTCCTGCTGGACGTGCTGCGAGTGCTTAGGTGGGAACTGAGTGAGGGCGCCACGTGAACAGATTGTTTCTGTCTCCAAGAACAGCTGGAGGATGTTGCATGGGAGGTGCTCTTGGCTCAGGGATTCAAGATGGGAGGGTTTTCTCTCAGCTTAAGAACACATTTTTTCCACTTGACTCACTGAGTGAAATTGAGTGATAAAATTTCCAAAAGGACGGTGGAATGGGTTGCAATAATAAAACGTGCATTTATCATCAGGAAGGAAGAGCAAAATAAGGGGAAAGAGTCAATGAAGAGGAAGTCACCGCCTTCTCACCAACAATGGAAGGCTGTGGGCAGCAGCACACCCACCCCTCTGTCACAGCCACATGGAATTCGCCATTGGAGAGAATTCCCCTGGCACGACTGCCAGCCGCCTCTCCCACATGCAGTACCCACACGCCTTTCTGTAGGGACACTCCATTCAAAAGACATTACCCTACCAATGTGTTTGCATAGGTTAATGCATGAAAGGAAACTGCCCACTAATTCCTACAGAGCCCATTTTTTTTTCCCAGGAACAACACCAGCCTTTGTTTCTTCTCTGTGGCTTGGCACGTAGAGCAAAGAAGGAACATAAAATACTGGCGCTGGAGTCTGCTGTGATTGATGTATCCTGGAGATAAAGTACCTGCACAAGGCAGGGAGAGGCTATTGGCTTAAATGTATTTTTAAGATAATAACCATAAAAATAGTCTTTTAATGATTTTACTTCTCTCTGCTGCATTTCCTTTGTGCATTCCTGAGCGCTTTGCCAGGCTTCAACTGCTGTATCAATTACTTTGTGCTTCCAGTTTGAAAAAGCTTTGGAGCAGGGGCACCGTGTCCCATGTGCTTCTGGTCCAGGCCAGGCCACTGCCTCTTCCACCAGTGGTGCATGAATGGCAGAATCATATCACTGAAACAGGCAAGAGAGAGGGAATGTTTGAATTTCCATTACCTATGGGCAAAAGAAAGATTCAAACCCCAGGATTTAAGCTCTATCTCAGGAGGAGCTAAAGATAAAGTAGCTGAATTCAGGATCTGTTCAGGCTTGAGAGGGAGACTTTGCTCTTCCCCTGAGACCTGCCTTGCTTGGTGCTCGGGTCCAACCAGGCTCTTTCTGCTGAGGTGCAAATGACTGAAGACAGTGATTCAAAATGGAAACTTTGACAGACTCTAAGCAACAATAACATAAAAATATTTATTTAATGTCCCTCTGTGCAGCCCGTTCCAAAGGGCACTTGTGATTTCTCACTCACCTGCATTTGTCTCCATTTTCACCTCTGCTTATCTGTGAAATCTGTCCTGTCACAGGTATGTTATAAATACTGTCCTTCTCAGTTCAGCTGTCCAAAGGAGGCTGCTGCTTCCGTTTGTTGGATTCCTGCTGTTTTGATGCTGTCCCTGGAAACTTCAATTAAGCAGGACAGGCACAATGGAAAAACCATCTCCTGAACTTGTAAAGCTCCAAACCAGCACTGCTCTTGATTTGAAGCAGGCTCCTGTGTTTTACATCAAATCAACTCTGGGCATGCTGCTGGGTATCAGATCTAGCTCTTTTTGTGATGGATGGCAGATGGCTTATTGGGGCAGCAGTGGATTTTCAGTGATGGGAGACTGGAGTCCTTGTTTATGGTGAGGTCTCCAGTTCTCATTTGCTCAGTACGTGTAACAACTTCACCCTCTTAATTCCTTTGATTTCCATTCTCTGCCACTAGTGTGTTTTACTTTGTCATTTCATTTGTCAGCTGTTCATTTGGTGATAATTAGGTTATATTTTTCATGCTGGGTCCTTTCATTTCTCTCTAGCCTGTGATGTGATGTGGTCTTGGCAAGAAACACATTTCCATTGTCAACAGAACCCAACCAAACCTGAACACATCTCAGATCCTGCTAATTAAAAAAATGATTGACTTCTAGGCTTGGAAAAAGATAATCAACACACTTGAACCTGCCACAAGGAAGACTGGATGAGGAAGAATAACTTTCTTATTGAGTTGGAAAAGATTACGTATGTAGTTGCCATGTATTATTGTTTTGAGTGCTGTCCAGATACCCAAGAGTTCTGCCTACCCTATTGGGGCCACTTCTTCACTAGAATCTGTAACTCACCGTTGTTCCATTAGCTCCATTCTCTCCCTGTTAGGAAATGGCACATAGGCCTTTATGTAAATACCAAACTGCTGGCCTGTCTGCTAATATTAAGAGCAGAGTGAGGGAACGGAGTAACAGAAAGTAGCTGCATCTAAAAATACACCTGAGAAACAGACCCAAGGCAGCAGCGCTGTTTGCTGTGTAAGGAGAGGACTCAAAGGGTTTCTTAGCAGTTAATCCTTTCCAACAGGAATCTCCTTAACTCTCATCAGTGTATATCCCTGAAACTGCCTTCAGAAACAATTGCTGCTGATGCACAGGCTTTTTCCCTTGTTCTTACAAAGCTGGATGTTTTCAGCACAGTCATCACTATCTTTAATACAACCATTAGCATACATATATATTTTAAGCAAAAACGCTTCAGAGGTGTATAGGAGAGTTTTAACAGACTTCAAAATAATCCCAAAACCCCTTTCATTTTCAGCAATTCCTTATACGAGTTAACCTAGTTTTTTGCTAAGCTTTTACTTTTATTCCATTGCTTTCCATTTCTGGTACTAAAACCCTGTGTATTCTCCAGAGCAATCCCACAGGTTACCCTTTGAGTTGCCCTGTTTTGGTGACGCTGTGTGGTCTGTGTTACAGCAGCATTCCAAGGATACCAAACAAAACGGAGACTTTTCCTACTGCAGGCCTGTGTCGGGCAGTGTGCAAACATGATTGGGGTTATTTATTTCTCAGTACCAGATAAGAAGGTGTGAGCACAAAGAGAATACAAAATGAAAAGAATCCCAGTTCCAGATTCTTTAGATTCTTGCCTCCCCACCCGGATCTGTTGGGAACGCTGCAGTGTGCTCCTGAGGCGCATGACGCTTTGCTTCTTTGTAGCCCTACCCAAGACCTAACCTAACAAATATTGATCACTTACAGTTCTCATTGTACTGTGTCTTTGCCAACAACTTTGGGGTGGTTTTCTCTATTTACCAACAGCTTTCCCAGGTTAAAATATCTCCAGCTTTCGTCAGGAGGTTCCTTGAATTAATAACTAGGAATGGAAGCTGCAGGAGCTGCTGCTTGATGAAAGCAGTGACAAAATATTTTGTTTTGATCACTGCAGCATGAACCAGCTCTATAAAAAGCCGGAGGGATTGAACCTCTCTCAAAACTCATTCTCAGGGAAAGGACTGCTGAAAATAGCATTGGGAAAGGCAACTTTCTCTTGTTTGTGCTGCCTTCCTCTTTCAGATTTGGGTTGCTTTGCTGCAAATACAATTCAGGTACAGGACAACTGCAAACTGTGCCTCGTCACAAGCAGGAGGGATGTGTTAGCAGCAGGTTTGCCTCCCAAACATTTCAGACTCCTTGAGCACTCTGTCTGCCATCCCTTTTTGTAATAGCTTTGGAGTTGGTGCACTGGCACTCACATCAGTGCTTTTGGCATAGTGCTGTTTGGTTTCAACACCCCTATAAAGCTTACTTAGGAAGACACACAAACCTGCAGATTGAAAGGCAGCATGCTGTGAGGAATGGAGGTGTATTACTACAGTAATGCCTGTCATGTCAGTATTGTGGCTTCAGTGTATTTAAGTTTAGGGCTTAAACTGAGTGAATTTACAGGCATTAAATTATAAATATAATACAATTTATTAAATATAATTTATAATGTAACTATAATGTAATGTAAATATATTAAATTAGAATATAAATTATAATACAAAATCTATTACTGAAAACACATTTCTGCATCTAATGAAAGACAGCACCAAGCTCATTGAAGGAAAATTCATCCTTGTCTTACTGCATGCCTGTGTTACTGATTTGCAAGACTTGAGCTGATAATATCCATTAAGCTTGATTTTAGTGATGGATATAAAAATTAACCTAGAATATCCGTGTGATGCTGACATACTTGACTACTGCATCAGCCAGTATTTGGTTAATTATCCAAATATCCCTGCAAAAAGAGCAGGCTCCAGCTGGCTGTAATTAGGGCTGAATTGTTCCATGCCTTCAAGACAATTTTTACATTCATGGGATCTGCAGCTTTCTGTTGTCCTCATTTCCTGTAACATAAAAGTACTTGTAGCTCAAAGAATGAAAGGGGGGCAAATGGGGAGAGAGGCTCTGCGGATAAATCTTGCTAACATCCTTAGAGGTCTGAGTGAGAAATATGCATTGCAAGTTTGAAAAACAATAAAAAGGAAAAAGGCAAAGAAAAAAGGGGAAAATCTACCGGGGTGCTAGCCAAAAAGTGCTGTTTCACTTGATGAGAAGAAAAGGTGGATCTTTAGAAAGCACAGTCGGTTCTAGAAAAGCTGAAATCTGTGCTCTGTAAATCTTGGTCTTAATGAGAGACCACCAGGCTGTGTAGGAAGAAACTTGGATAGCAAATCAGGAAGGCATGTGACATAAAACAGTCAATGGAGATTCAGTAATTCAGTAGCCATGGGATACAGTACTAACAGTGAGATATATCACATCCAATTTGTTGAAGAAAGTCTCCCCTTTCTGTCCTTGTGCTGCGGAATTACTGGCACTGCAGTCCTGGTATTCACTCTTACAGATGTCCTAGCTGAAGGAGGTGCCCCTCAGCGTGCGTTCTGTCTTCAGTACTGGGGTCATCATGAGCTGTAATCTGTGCAGCCTCTGTTGTTATCAGCCTTTATTTTAACCCATAATCAAGACTACCAGGGTCTCAAATTATCACACTTTTTGGGGAAGAAATAGCCTTTTGTTTAATTTGCATGTAAACTGTGCATTGGTGTTTCAGTGGTATCCAATGGGGAAGGTACATGCCCAGAACTGTGCAAAAAAGAAAGTGGTGGTGAGGTGCAATTAACATGATTATTTTAAGAGCATCTGTAAATAGGTAGTTCCAATCCATAGCCCCATGTAAACTGTCTCTCGAGTATCGTGAGATCAGGTAAAACAAGGTTGTCATGTCTTTGTGATTTACCTGAGCCACTCACAGTTCCCAGGCAAGACATTTGGCCCTAGGGAATCTGTTGGACAGAAGGGTGGTGCTCCCCCTTGCAGGGGAGGTTGTGCCACGCTGCTTCAGCAGTCTGAAATGAGTGAAGTGTTCCTCTGACAGCTTGAGCAGAATGGAAGCTTTTGTGCAGCATGGTAAGTCAGTCAACGTGAGCCCAAGAGCTTCAGAGCAGTACTTGTCTGTAGGCCGTGCTGCTTCTCTTCTGCTGAAATCTCTGCTGACTGCTTCTTGGGGTGCAGAGGGCAACATTGCTCCAGCAGTGACCTCACTGCTGCTCTGAGCCATGCGGTGGTGTCCCCTCTGTGGCTTATTGTGTATCTTCATGAGCCCTTTCAACTTGCTGACCTGACTGAAAACACCTCTTCCTCCCTATCCGCAGGTTGATTTGCTGCAGTTTGAAAGCCAAGTTTGTTCAGACGTGTCAGAACAGCAGAGCCAGCTCAAGAGAAGTGGTGAGGGTACATGAAGGTGAGCATCTTTAAGGTTACTAATGTCTTATCAGCATAATGGCCTAAAGGAAGTTAATGAAGCCAGCAGTTGATAGGGAAAGGTGGACAAGTTAAATTCCTTCTTCTTTATTAAATGCACATTAAATTTTTCATAGGCAGTAATAGTTGTATGAGACTTTTACTGATTGCCTTTCATATCTATCTGTATTTTCTGATTTAGATCTATTCAGACAGGCAGCTCCAGCAGTGGCTGTGCAGGTATCTGAGATGCATTTAGAAAATGACTTTGCAGTGGAGTCATATAATTGTTATTACTCCCTTTTCTGCACATGAGCAATCATTCTCCACTGCCATGGCATTGTTCACTACACAAACATAGGTAATGAGTGCATAAGTGCACTTGCAGTGTTGCAGGTCTGAAGTGTAGAAAATGCACACAGGAAAATCAATTTTATTGTATGTGCTGAATTAAACTTTTTTGATTTGCTTCTGTGTGTTTGATTACATTATTAATAGAGAATTAATATATTTTGTGCTGTTTAGACAAGAATGCTTTACTTACTGAGCTGCTGCTGGGAAAGCTTATGTTCTCTAAGCATAGCATTTAGAGTCGTAGATTCTGTTTATTAACTGAAAATAAGTTTCTTAATTCTCAGTATCTAGATGACTTCCTTGAAGCTTTACTGTGACAACTATGGCAGAAGAGCTGAACAGATAAGTAACTGATAGCCATATCTGTATGTACTTAACAGTTTCAGCTCTAGCCATACCCTAGTGAATGCCTCATATGTGGTTAGATGTTAGTTAAATCAGTCTGGTAACTAGCTGCAAGCAAAGACAATTGATGAACTTTCCTTTCCCCCATTACAGAATCATAGAATCGCTTAGGTTGGACAAGACCTTTAAGATCGTAGAGTGCAAGCATTAACCCAGCACTGCCAAGTCCACCACTAAACCACATCCCTAAGCACCACATCCACCCGGGCACAGGCTGGCTCATGTTCAGCTGTCTGTCAACCAACACCCCCAGGTCTCTTAACGCTGAGCAGCTCCTTACCCTGGCATCGGGGCGGAGGGTGGCTCCAGGAAGAAGCGCTGT